>VYZU01049054.1:28621-100287 GCA_013401355.1 Ceyx cyanopectus | reverse complement strand
CCCCCTCCCCCCACCCCGGGGCCACGCTCCCTACTGTAAGATGTGTCCTTGTACATTTGTATCAATAAAGGTGTGAGCATTGCATGGGTCCCTGACCCCGGCTCCTGCGGCAATGGGAGGGGTCTGAGAACCCCCCCCCTCCTTGGGCACGGCTGCAGGGGATTCACCCGCCCAACACCAGGGAGGGCTTGGCCACGTGTCACTCCCATTTCACCCAGTTCCCTTGGCCCCAGCTAGTGGCCAGTCACGCTGTCCCCAGCACAGCCCCGCCGTCCCTGCTCGCCCAGCCCCAGGGCAGGGCTTTCCCTGTCGCCGTCGCTTGGTGAACCAGACGAGCTGCTGGACGGGGCTCCCATCTCCCCCATGATGTCACCCGAGGGTTTGGTGGCTGCAGCCGTGGTGCTTCTCGGCTTGGGCCTCCTGGCCTGGTGCTTTTGGGCAGGGAGGCTGGAGGAGCCTGGAGACTGGGCAGAGGAAGAGGAGGGGATCCCCTTCATCGCCGAGGACGGCTCAGAGCACTGCCGGCTGCTCTGCAAGCCCTCGGCGCTGGCCCAGCACCTGGTACGGAGCTTGGGGCGGTCATCAATGCTGGGGGGGGGCCGCTGGCCGTGGCCACACTGGCCTTGGCTCCAGATGCTGCAGCAGCTCTTGCAGCTGCCCGAGCCAGAGCCGGTAGTGGCCCGAGAGCTCCTGCAGCTGCCCGACGCTGGGCTGGTGGCTCTGGACTGGCTCGTGGGGCCACAGGGGGCCGGGAGCAGCAGTGAGGGGAGGGGGGCTGGCTCAGTGCTGCTGCTCATCCCCAACGCTGCTGGGAAGGTGACAGGGAGGCTGCTGGAGCTGGGGCTGCGGGGGCTGGAGCGGGGCTTCATCCCCGTCATCTTCAACCGCCGGGGTCACAACGGCTGCCCCCTCACCACCCCCCGGCTTCAGCCCTTTGGGGACCCCGGGGACCTGCGAGAGGTGGTGACCTACCTGCGCTGCCGGCACCCCAGTGCTCCCCTGCTGGCCGTCAGCGAGGGCTCGGGCTCGGGGCTGCTGCTCTCCTACCTGGGGGAGAGTGGGTCCTCCAGCCGCCTGGCTGCTGCCGCCTGCATCTCCCCCGTCTTCCGCGGCCGGGACTGGTTTGAGGCTGGGATGCCCTGGCTCTACGAGTGGCCACTGCTTCTGCACCTCAAAAGGGGACTCAGCAGGTCAGTGGGGAACCCTGGGACTGGGGTGGCAGGTGGGGCGGGATGGTCTACTGGGGAAGGGTTGAGCTGGGAACCCCTTGCTTAGCCTTGTGGGGGTGGGGAGGGGTGTAATGGGTGCTGCTGCCGGCACCGGGAGCCCCAGTGTGGGTGCAGAGGTGCTGAGCGCAGCAAAATGTGCTGGTTAATGAACACCAGCCTGGAGGTGGCTGCTGCAGGGCCAGTGTGGCCACCACATGCTCCCCCAACCCAGCATCTCAGAGTCCCCTGACCAAGAGATGCGTCACTGCAGCAAAGGGGGGTTGGCAAAGACCCTCTGCTGCACTGGACCTTGGGGGCTGAGCAGGGTTGGCCACCCCCAGGTACTGCTGCTTGCCCCAAAACCCAACCCTGGGCATCTGCTTGGGGAGGGGAGGTTGGGAGGGGAGACCATGACCATCAATCCCCCTCCAGCAAGGGCGATGGAGCCTCGTTGCCCAACATGGACATGCTGGGGATGCCCAAATGCTACCCTGAGCTGGGACAGTGACAAACTGCTCTGTGCCTTGAGCAGGTGTCATCTCCCAAGGTGGTGCTGAGCTTGGGGGGGGGGCGACAAAGGGTCCCCTCAAAACAGTCATGTCGTACCCACCCTCCCTCCCCCCACAACCCCCCCTACTNCACGGCCCCCCTCAGCTGCTTTGGGTGGGTGCATGAGCTGGTGGCATCCCCTGGAAGAGAAGGCTCTGGGGTGACCTTGTGGTTTTTCAGGACTTCAAGGGGACTTTCAAAGATGGGGACAGGCTTTTGAGCAGGGCCTGTTGGGACAGGACAAGGGGTGATGTGTTTGAAACTAAAAGAGGGAGATTTAGACTGGAGAGAAGCAAGTCTTTACACTGAGGGAGGATAGACCCTGTCCCAGGTTACCCAGAGAGGTGGTTGATGCCCCATCCCTGGCACCATCCCAGCTGAGGTTGCTCGGAGCAACCTGCTCTAGTTGCAGATATCCCTGTTCCCTGCAGGCGGGGTTGGTCTGGATGATCTTGAAAGGTCCCAACCCAACCATTCTATGATCCCCACGACCCCCAGCCCACGGCGGCCGCCCCATCCTCATCCTCACAGGTACAGGGGGTCCCTGGCTGAGGTGGTGGACATGGACAAGCTGCTCTGCAGCCGCTCGCTGCGGGAGCTGGAAGAAACCCTCTTCTGCCGGAGCAAGAGCTGCCCCACCAGCTGGGAGACCTACTGGGAACGCAACGAGCCCCTGCGCGACGCCGACGAGGCGGCCGTGCCCCTGCTCTGCCTCTGCAGCGCCGACGACCCCGTCCGCGGCCCCCCGGCCCGCAGCCTGCCCTCTGAGCTCTTCCGCAGCAGCCCCTACTTCTTCCTGCTGCTGACCCCACGCGGGGGCCACTGCAGCTTCCCCCGGCGGGGCCCGGGCCGCTGCTGGGGCCACGAGGCCGTGCTCGAGTTCTTCAGGGCCGTGGGCGAGTTCCTGCGGGTAGAGGAGCGGAGGAAGGGGCTGCCCCGCCCTCGCAGGTGGGGGGGTCCCACCGCTGACCCCTCCGTCTTCACCTGGCAGAGGTCCTACACACGGTAGCCCCCAGGCAGGGGTCCGTGGGCTGGGGGGCTCAGAAGGACAGGCAGACACTCCGTGTACTAAAATTACTTTATTACAGTTGATTTTTTTTTTTTTAACATTTCCTTTGCTATGATACAAAGGATACTTACAAACAAAATATTACATATGACCTTATTTTTTTTTTTTCTCTTCTCTTATTTTCTGACAACTTGGTAACAGCTTTAAATGCACAATCTATACAATTAATACAGGTTATATATGAGCTATAATGTATGTTGAACCAGAAGAATACCAGAATACTGACAATATACTGTACATTAAGCCTTACCAGTTAGTGCTCGTGGCATTTTCTACCAGAAGGAAAACGCACACCTGTAGATTCACTCATACCAGCTGGTGCTACCAGACATGGAAGCAGGAAGGAGTTTAATTCCCCTGGTTAAATCCTTCACGGCCCATCACCGTGGTGCTGGGCCTGGAAACCTCAGACCAGTGTTCATAGTAAGACAGCAGATATGTGTGTGTTTGGAGTAACTAACGCTCCGCGGCACCAACCGGGCACGGCCAGAGCTGGGCGATGCCCCAGAGCAGACGGCCACGGCGCGGGGAGCCGGGCACTGGGCGAGCTCTTGTTGGGGAGCTGGACCTCCTTAGGGAGAGGGAGAGGAGGAGGAGGAGAGGAAAAGCAGCAACAGCTTTGCTGTCTCAGCAGGCAGCTCTTGGGTTTGTGCACATCACCAGGCAGGGGCAGAGCGAGCACCGGGGCTGCGGCTCCCCTGGCCCAGTTGCAGGGCTGGGGTCCAGGCTGTGCTGGGAGCTGGTGCCCAGCAGAGCCCAGGCAGGGCTGGGAGCTGCCTTCGGGTACCTGCTGGCTGGGGAAGGTTGGCATTTGCTTCGCAGCCAAAGCTAGAGCTGTGTGGCTACAGGTGTGCACTTCCCCTCCTCCCGCCCTGCTCTACGGCAGACTGATAAGGTTACATTTTTGTTTTGTTTGGTTGGGTTTTTTTTGTGTGGGTTTTTTTTTCTGTTTTGGATTTTTTTTCTTTTTTTTTCTTTTTTTTTTTTTAAGCAACCAGCAAGTGAAGTGGTTTTAGTTGACTGGCAAAAGACCTGGCATTTGCACAAAAGCTGCAAATGGAAAACAGCCATCCCCTCCTCCCACCCACTGCATCCCAGTCCAGAAAATCCCAAACTGTTGGCGGAAAAAAAGGAAAAAAAAAAACAAAACCAGAAACATGCTGGAAATAATGAAAACAAATGGAAAGGAATATATAAAATTAAAAATATAAATAGGATGTCTGGCTGACTGGTAGAAGAATAGGTCGTTCAGGTTACAAAAAGGAATATACATTCAAGAGGCTCTGAACCCAGTGGGGTAACTGATGTTAAACTTGTGTTAATAGTTAGGCTAGAATTCTCAAGTTTGTCTTTAAAATCTTCACAATACAAGCAAGCTATTTTTAAAAAATATACACTATACACACCTCACACAGCTTCTCCTATCCGTATTACACACGTTACACTACCCTCCCATCCACTAATCCAGAGGAAGGGGGGGGTCTCCCCCTCCCTGACCCACCAGCCCCCCAGCGTCGGCTGCAGAGCCCCCGGCGGGTCCCTTGGCCCTCCACATCTCACCCCAACCTTCTCAAAGCATTTACAAGTCACCAAAGGGCTGTAGCCTTTTTATGTTATACACACTTCACTTTGTAACGTTAATTATTTACATCAGGGCTGCCCCCCCCCCCCCATCTTTTAGCTGTTTCTAGGCAGGTTAAGATAAAAAAGAAAACAAAAACAAAACAAAACAACATTCCTGTTCCAAGCAGGCAGGGGGAAGAGCTGCGGGGGGTCAGAAGGGAAGAAAAGCTGAAGAAAGGAAGCGGGTGGTTTGCTTGCCAGAAGCCAAACCTGTACACACACACACACACACACACACACACACACACACACACGCCTCTCCTCCTCTGATCCTTGAATCCTCACAAGCTCCCATCTCCTACCACCTCCTACCACCCATCCCTGGAGAGCTCCAGGCCTCACTGGTGCTCCAACCCCTCTGCCCACAGCTTCCCGGGATGCTCAGCAAAGCTCTGCTCCACTTGGACTCGCCTCTGCCACACGACAAGGAGCATGGGTCCTTCCTTCCCTCCTTCCCACCCCCTCCCTTGATGGCAGGGCAAGCCAGCCAGGGCCAGGATGGGCACCCCGAGCCCCCCACCAGCCACCACGTCGCACCCCCGGGACTCGCCGGGTGCAGTTGGGCTCCACTGCAGCAGCAGCACAGGTGACATACTTCAGCTTGTGAACAACCCTGTGCTGATTCCTAAACTCTGCCGAGCTCAGAGTTGCCATAGAAATGCGTGATCCTGGCACTAAAAGCAGGCAACAATCTGAAAAGAAAGTCTTTTTTTTTATGTATTATTATTATTTTCTTTAGGTTTGTTTTTCCTTTACCCTCCAGTAGGTTTCAATGATCTCGGGTTTAAGACTAAAGCAGTCAGCAGGGGAAAACAGATCATGGCTTAGGTTGAAAGAGTCAGAAGCCAGTGTTAAACTGCAGCAAAGAGCCTGAACTCCAGCTCCACAGAAAGCTCGAAGCCACCACCCCGCCCTGGCAGCGCCCACCACGCAGCACACAATGGGGAACAGATTGTCCCCCCAGCCACCCCGGAACAGCTGGCAGGAGGCTGGCAGCCCCGGGTCCCCCCCCTGCCCCTCTGCCCCTCCCCAGCTCGCAATATTTAAGCACAATTCCTTACAGCATCACTTAGACAAGTCTCGGGATTAGGTGCATGCTGAACTACGACTGGCAATTACAGTAGCTTTTGGCTAGCTGGCACAGACTGGATCTAGAAATTTTAGTACAAAAACTTAAAAAATACAGAAACTAGGTCAATTTGTTAACTACATATTTACAGGTAATTACAATCCTTTTCACTCACAATAATTCAACTAATTGTCAGTGAAAATTCAAACTGTGCATGTTCTGAGGTACCCGTACTCAAGGGTGGGGAGCGGGGCAGGGGACCGGAGGGGCGAGGCGTTGGGGGGAGAGGGAGGAAAGATCCTCCCCCCGAGTTTGTTCACATCCACGGGGGCTACGCTCGGCCCTCCTGGTTCCTGGACTCAGCGTGTGCACTCAGAGCAAGCGAGGAGAGGGGGGGGAACCGATTCCAGGGTTGGTTTTTTTTCCCTAGGACATGGCTTTGGGATGTTCCGAGGATGCTAGGCGGGCGCAGTGCCAACGGTCACGTACCAAACTCCTTCCCCCCCCCCCACCTCCCCAGAGGAGCCTCCAGGTGAAGTGCAAGTACTGAGCCCCACAGCTCGGTGGGTAAGGTGCTTGTCTGCCAGCAAATCCATCTCCTCAGTCCCTCTCCAGCTGACAACGGCCCCTCCTTCCCCAGCAGGGAAGCAGCAGCCAGCACAGCCCCAGCTGCCTGAACCTCGTTGCACAACAGGAACCTGGGTTATCTGCTGCCATCGCTCCCTGGTGGGGCTGTGTTTACCAGAACCACCAGACCTATCAGCTTTTTTTTTTTTTTTTTTATTAAATATATTTTTCCTGGCTGTAAACAGCTACCCACGACCTTTCCAAGCGCCTCACACATTATTTCTCAACAGACTCTGGCTCAATCGACTCGTAAAAGTGCAAACGGAAACAAACACAGCAAAGGGACCCTGACCAGCATCCCTGTTTGAGCATCCACCACTCCTGCAGCCTTGGCACGTGGCTCTGGGCTCACTGCCAGGGTGGGAAAGTACCACAGGCAGGAGCACAGCTACAGATGACACTACTCCTCTTGAAAGGGTAAGGATGGCCCAGGCAAACCAGAGTATCTCCTAAAAAATTCACAACAGACCTTCCAATAGGGACAGGAGGGAAAATTGCCTCGGAATTCTCTGGTAGCATGAAGAGAAGAGCCTGTGGTTGGCATGTGGCTGGTTGGGCTGCCCTGGGGGGGTTAAGATTGCAGCTGGATGAACAGTTGTGACTTGGCACATGCAAGAACCAGTTATTTCCCCAAACTGCCTGAAATCTCACCAAGATGGGGTCTGCAAAGGACAAAAGAAAAGGTCAGAAGGGTCTTTAGAGCTTGAGGTGTCCAGCATGGCACATGCCCCTCTACTGTGAGAAAGACCAGGGCAAGATTTACTAGACCTGCAGAGCAAGTGCCCAGGAGCAGAGCAAGGCTGTCCTCTGCCTACTGCAGCCACCTAACAACATGTGTGCCCAAGAAAAATACACAACAGCCCAGAGGGGTTACACACGTATGTGAACATTGCACACACGCTTTTACATCTTCCAATTTAGCTTCTTTTTTGCTCCTCCACCCAACCTGCTCCAACTGAGACGTGCTCACCGAGGGTGTCCAAGGGGTGGCTCCAGCTCAGGAACACCAGCAGCTCACTCCAGAGCCATGCAAACCATGCCAGGCTTGGCCTCTCTTGTGACAAGATGCTGCTGGGGACTCTCAAGCTCAGCCTGCTGAGCACTTCACCGACCCACTCACCGCCCCCCCAGCAGACCAGTACCATGCCCCCGCTGCTTTCCTACTGCTACACCAGCTTGGTATCCCATCTGTTGTCTTCTGACTTTGCAGTACCCTCTGGGAGCTCTCCTCTCTCCACAGCAGCCCCGCTGCCCTCCTGCGCCCTAGAGAAGCCAGCCACAATTAGCAGGGCACAGCTAAGGGAGGGCCCCTGACCTCACCCAGCCCTGGCACGGCTGGTGCAGATGGACGTGCCCTCACCAGCCCCCCTGCAGGGGCGGCTTTCTGCTCCTGAAGAACAGCAGAGATGAAGTGCCCTGGCAGAAATGCACAGCATATGGGGTGTGTGCACATCAACCTGCACACAGGTACATAGGGAGTATAGAAATATATACAAACAAGTTACCATAGATATATCCAGAGATGTGCGTGTTCAACAGAGTAATGGGAGACAGTGGGACCATACAATTTATTGCCTCTCAAGAAATGGCACATTAAGCAGGAGCTGAGGGCAGGGCAGCCCAGAGCATGAGGGAGGCCCTGCTCCCTGGGGGTGGTGGTAAGGGGGTGGTGAATAAACCAGCATTGGCCCAGGATGGAGCAGGGTGTTCTGGAGGGGGAGGGCTGGGTGGGACACAGAGCAGTGCCAGCCTGGCCCCATGCCAGGCCAGGGATGGCTGGAGGGAGGGTTCTGTGGAAAGCTCAGTATCATACCACCTTTAGTTCTTCAACCCCTTTGAAGCTCAGAGGTTTGAAGGGAATGCAGGTGAAACAGAGCTGAGGCCTCCATTTCAGGGCTGCATCTGAGGAAGAAAGCAGAGAACGTTCAACATGGAAGGGAGAGGTGGCTGCTGACCCCCAGGGACCACGGGAACAAGACAAACATGGTCCCTTTCATTGATTTAACTACATAAAAGCAAAAGAAATTAAAAACCTAAAGAGGTGAAAATGCTGACTCTCCTCTGTCTTGTTATGTTTGGTTTTTTTTTCATCTGCGGGCTAAACTACATCAGAACTTCAGGTCTTTGCAAAGGGGAGAGAAAAATAACCACAGAATAAGAGAGCTGAGGGGTCAAGCTGGTGATCTGAGAATACTGCAACAGAGTTTGCAAAGTAGTCCACACAGAAGAGTTTCCCCAGTGTTAAATACAAACATAAAAAGATGTAAGAGAACATCTTTGCTGAGGTACTGGAGTGATTTCCATCACTTACAGATTACAGCATTTTAAAAATCAAACTTAGGGCATGACTGCAACAAGTGCAAGAGGGAGTAATAGATCTTACTTTTAAAAACTGAATTTGCAAACTGATTCAGAGAGTGTTTGCATCTCTCTAGCGTGAAGTTGTTCAGGTATCTCAGAAATATACCCGAGATACATTCAAATTCTCAACACCAAGAGCCTCCTCGTGCACCTCCAAGCAGAGCCTGACCCTGAGTCCCTCTGGCTAGAGCTGGTCATGGGGTGCTTTGTCTCAAGACCAGGCTTGTTTGGGACATTTTCCTTTCCCCACGTACACACAGGGACACACAAATTTAGACCAGTTGATCTGGATCAGTTTTTGCAAACTATTTTAATTAAAATATTAACTTGTTGGAATCGTCCAGGTCTGCACATGATATACATGTAAAAATGGTTACTACACAGTTCTTTTTGAGTACAAAAAAAAAAAGCCAAGATGGGGTATCCATCATTTGGATTCAGCATTCAGTCATGCTTGACATTACACAAAGAGATGGGTTGAGAGAATTCTGTTAAGTAGCTCGATTGAAGCTAGACTTTGACCCAATTCAAACCGTAACAGAAGCAAAAGGAGGAAGCCACTGAACTGGCAGGTATGGGCTGTCCCTGCTGTCCCTGCTGCTGTTCCTGATAGAGGAGCTGAACTAGCTTCAAAACGCTGTGTTAGCACCATGCTCTGGGCACACCCTCCACACTCACATGGTCAATCCCAATACAATGTTGGCCTTTTCCTTTTTTGTCCACCTTCCTAACCCCAGGAAAACACGGGTATCTTCCCTAGATCGGTTTCGCTGCATTTCAACAACACTGCAATGCAAAAGAATGACCCCAAAACATCCGATTCCACATCAAAACATAGCAAAGGACAGGACAATTCATGGTCACCACTCGCCCCAGGGGGCAACCAGAGTCACCTCCATGGGACCACCGCCACATCCCAGGCTTCCATCAACTGTTAGGACTACAAAGCTCTTCGCTAAGGGGCTGCTTGAACGTCTTTTGGTAGAGTTTCCATCTTGGATTCGAGTGATATGCTATGTCAAGGTGCTAGGAATCCCAGTTGGATTCACCAGACCCTGGCAGAGAGTTGAGGATTGGGAGTGGGTGTTAATTTAGCTAATGAGAGAAGGTCGCCCTGCTGAGATACTGAACAGCAGCGAGACACTAGAGTAGTTACTAGATAAATATGTCACGTGGACAAACACATTCGGAAAACCTTGCTTTTGAGCCCTATAAACATATTAAAGGCAAATCCTAGAGTTAGCAGCTAGTGTTTTCTTCAAGATGATTAGTGTGCAAGGAAAAACATTTACAAAGAACCCTGGCTGGTCAGTCCCCAAGACAGAAATCTTTGCCTCAAGCCAAACTTCATCTACCTGCTCCTTCCCTAAGCCTCCCAGCGCCGGCTGACCCAAACCCCCTGGCGCCGGAGCACGGGGGCACCTCCAGGTCCCAGCACTAAAGGATGACACAATGCCAACGAAGCCATGAGACCCCCCCCCACCCCCAACCCCCTTATCACTGTATGGATTTCACAACCTCCTTCGCTTCCTTTCAGTAGTACAGCAGCTCCAAGGAGCCTCTGGAAGTAGTGCCTTCTTGCCTGGTGTGATACGCTGCCCAAATATCACAGCATCTCAAGGGACTGTAAAAAGTTGTGAAGTATTGCAGCAATGAAAAGAATAAAAAGGAGCCTCACATGCAGCAAGATCTACAGTGGTGATGTGGGTTAGTCATCAGCTGGGAAAGAGGCATTGGCTCAGCTCCTCCTGGTACACTGTGGCAACTAAACATTTAAACAGTTGGCTACACTCTACATGTAAACAGGAAATTGCAACAAGCCAAAAAGGTAATAAATTGGTGGATGTAGTGTAATAATGAAAAACCTGTTCAATGGCATTTTGTGACTATGGCATCCTTCAAAATACCTCTGGCATTTGAGACTGATTGGCTGAAAGTCTTTTAACGTTTCTGAACGGAGCAAAAAGGACTACACTGGGCTCCAAGAATTATTCTGATGCTTAGCTAGAATGAGATGTCACAGTATTAGCTGTACAAGTGCATGACGTACGCTCCTCTGCCCCACCTCGTCTGAGCTACCAGCAGCACGGTCAGAGAGTGCCAAAGCAGGGACACCAACATTTCTAGCCTGTTCCCTCCATCCAGGTTTCACCTACAGAGTTCTCAGGAAGCTGAGCGGTGCCTTCTGAGACATCTCCACTTCTCACAACACGGACTGGGCACTTGTGTAGAAGGGCCCTGCGGAGCCCTGGTGTCTCTTGGCCTCTCTTCTCACCCTTCTTCCTCACCTACAAGTGTCTGAAAATGCCTCTTGGCAGAGGCAATACCCTCGAAATGTATCCAATTTAACGACAAATAAAAATGGAACAGAAGATCCAGCTGTTCCTCCCCACGATGTTGGTTTAAAGGCAGCTCGCCTGGTTTTTGCAGGGTGGCAGTTGGAAATTTATGGACATGGGAGGAGGTCTCCATTCTCCCTCAGACTTCCTACAGATGGCGTGACGAGGGCAAGTCTGAGGCCCTTCTGTCCTGTCAGTGTGACAACCACCAGCCAACTCTTCTGACTAATTGCATATATTTCTCAGACGCCCTCCCAAGACCCCTCCAAAAAGTAAAATAAAAAAACCAACAACAAAAAAAACCACAACAGAAAACCACCCCCCCCAAACCCTGCAGCCAAATACTATGACATCCCAGTTAGTAAACACAAAACATAATGCTTTACAAAACGAATACAATATTCCATGTGCACCCAGCTTCCACACGTCAGCACCGCACTGAGGAGGCTGCTGGGCTGGTGTCTGTAGGCAGTTTCTGTTGGCAGACAGCTCCAGTGGAATTGCCACCCTCAGTTATTGTTTAAGTTATGTATAAGACATGTGTGAACCATTGGATATTTGTGAAGTAACACTTGTGCTCCTGCTCATGCCCTGCTCCGTCCGTCCCCCAGAAGCTGTCCGCCTCAGAGCCTGGGGGCTGTTGCGGACCCCTATAGCACTACTTCGAGGTACCCCCTGCATGGGCCCCGAGGGGTGACCCCATGGTTGGGGTCCACCTTGCATTGGATGGCCCCAAGCTTGCGGTGGGCCACCCATGGGATGACCCCAGTGAGGTCCTGCACCCCCAGTAGGATTGTGGGACCAGCCAGAAGCTCCCGGGTAGCTGTGGCTGAACGCCTCGGGGGAGAGATTAGAAAGAACCATGTTACTGAACCCTAGCCTCATGCTCTCCGAGTCAAAGGCTTCGATCTCACGAGCCTGGCGCTCCAGCAGGCTTCGTATCCGCTCGGTGCGCTCGTTCTGCAGCGCCAGCATCTCCTCCTCAATCTAGGAAGGAAGAAAAAACAAAGAAAAGAAGAAACAAGTCTGTGGTAAGAGGATTCCTGCACAGGCGTGGCCTCGAGTCTCAAGAGGAGGAACAACTTTCTCCCCAGGTTTCTAGCCAAGGCTGGATCTAGAGCAGGTGTCCCCTGCCCCACGGTGTGTTGTGAATGCCAAAGGTTAAGACCCCGACACACCCCAGTGTGGTGAATGCCAGTTGGAAGAGCTTGGTCCAGGCTCCCTGGTGAATATAGAGGCTTTAGGGATGTGAATCCAAAGTCTGCAGTGATAATAACAGCTTGACATAGGTTAATCTTTTAAGATGCAGCAAAGCCTACAGCTTCCATAAAAGCCTACTGGGAAAGCACCTTCAGATACAGTCAAGCACAGTGCCTATACAGCCAGATACCTGCCAACACAGCTTAATGTGACCTTCACTGTTTGTAGCTGAATCTGATGATGACAACCTACTATTTTCTCCAGGATTCAGTGTATGAGCCCACACTCAGTTTCCTCTCCAATATCCACTGGCCAGGTTTTCTTAGCTCATATTTATCACCTCCCAAGAACCCCTTTCCTAAATAAGCTTCCCCTGTTTCATTACCCTGATACTTTCTCTAGGGTGTGTGGCTGAAGAATGCAGGCAGGGATGTTTGAATTGTGTGGCAGATCATTAGCTAGATGACATGCAAGCTAGCAACTCTAATTTCTTCCCTGTGACACTGTTCCAAGTCAGCTTCCAACAGTGCTTTGGTAGAGGTACTGGGATCAGCTCTCCAAGTACAGAAAACATGGGGCTATGGCCTCTGGACACCCATCAGATAGGGATGAAAGCCTTCTTTACTAAAATCTTTGCAGTCAGGTGGAGAACCAAAGAATCACTCCATTATCTTCTTGCCAGCACTGAAAATAAAGCTACTTTTGGCCTCAGTGGAGAAGACCAAATGGGTATAGAGCAGCAGCCAAGACTTTTAGCATAGCTCACTGGCATCTCCCCTGCTGTCAGCAGCAACATGGCCAAGAGGTGTTATCTTGGTCTGTGCTGAAGGTACTGGGCAGAGCTGTTGTACTTGTGAGCACTCTGCTGCCTTAGGGAGTATGCAAAGTGATTTCATCTGGAATTTAGGAAACAATCTGCTCCAGTGTGACTCATCTCCTGAGCCATTTGGGGCTTTCAGAGTCAGCCTTTCCCACTTGT
The DNA here is from genome assembly GCA_013401355.1 of Ceyx cyanopectus. Classification (NCBI taxonomy): domain Eukaryota; kingdom Metazoa; phylum Chordata; class Aves; order Coraciiformes; family Alcedinidae; genus Ceyx; species Ceyx cyanopectus. Next base: position 87,263 of record VYZU01049054.1, on the reverse strand, counting down.
CTGTTTGCAGCACTAGGTGAGTGACATGGACTCTCCCTGTGAGGGTCTTGCTCTCTCCTGCTGAAAGCCATGCAGTGGTCAGCTGCCTCAGAAAGGGCAGAAGAGGAAGGAGGTGCCTTCTCTAACATTATCCCTTTAAAATGCTCCACTTGTTTGTTTTGGTTGGTTTTTTTTTTCCCCAGTCCTGCTATCTAAGCAGAATCCTCCTTTTCCAGTGTCTTCAGCCTGCCCAGCTTCTCACAGTAACACACAGGCCTTAATGTGACTGAACCTCACAGCAAGGCAGGCCCAGCACACTGCACTGGAGTGACATCACTTGGAAACAACCTCGGGATGCAGGATTCTGCAGATGAAGTGTCTGAGGCATGTGGGAAGGAAATGAGTAAATCTGAAGTCTTTTAAAGACACTCTGGGGACATGCTCGTTACTGGTGCACCACAAACAACACAGCAGCAGGGTACAGCTCGGGCACAGCCTCACCACTGGCACTTAAAGGCTGTGTGTAACGGGGCTGGCTACTCCCTCCTTAGCCCCAGTCAGCCATCTATGCTCTGGTGAGTTTCCATGGCAATGGGCACCAGCAAAAATAAAGAGCACTGTGCTGAGGAGGAGGCCGAGTCCTGTGCACACACTAACTTCTGGAATCTGGCTTATTATTGAACATCAGGGACTGACTTTGCCACAGGCTACGTATATATTTGTGCATATCAATTCATCCATCTTGCACCTGTCCTTTCTCCAGCTGCCAGCTTCAGTTCTCACACAAAAGCAAACACCAGGTGACATAGCTGAGCAATCCACCACAGAACAGAATGACACCTCTCCTCCCCAGAAACTCCTTTGCAGAAGGACACATCTACCTTTGCACCCACACATTTTCCCTTGAGCTGATGCCACGTGACTGTAACCCCACCAAGAAATGATCTCAGTGTTGGCCTGTGACTTTCTGACTTGCAACATGCCAGGACTTGCTAAATAAACCTATGGAAGTTGAAGGGCCATCCAGTTTTTTTGCTATTCTAAGGCAACACAGGGACATACACACACAAAAATTATATTGGGTCTTATTTTAATCACTTTTTCCCTCTCTCTGAGGCAGCACCGCAAGCTCCCTGTCATTATGGATGCCAAAGGTTTTTCAGGAGCTTTCTACACATAGAGACCTCTAGTCCACAATGAAAGACTGAAACCAACATCACTTAGGGTTGATGTGCATCTCCTTAAGCCACTGGCCTTACTTAACTTTTAGCACAACATTACGTGCAGTGCAATGTGTGCTGCTCCCCTGGACAGGAGCAGTGGCCAGTAGCAGGTTCTTCTTCCCAGAGCTGTTGGCAGATGATGCCACCAGAGGGCAATGCACACCCAGCACAAATGTTCTCAAACACAGGAGCTGTGTCTTCTGGACAGGAGCAAAATAACTATCGATGGGTCTAAAAACAGCTATTACACATGCGAGTGCCACATGGGAACTCTCACAAATCCAGTTCCTTCCAGAGATTTGTGTCTACTCGCATAAGATCAAAGCACAACAGGACTGTGCTATTCTTCTCAGAGATGCTTCCTTGGCTGACCGTGAGGTGGAGCAGTTTTACTCGAGGAGGGAGGGCCCTACATCCACCCAGCATCCATCTGTTAGCCTCTGGGAGACGTTAAGTGTAAAGAACCTCCAGGCCACGGAGTAATTGCCCTAATTTAATAATCGCCAATCAGCAAAGCTGGCAACTGTTGGGCGAACAGCAGTGGCTGGCACCCACCAAAGGGAAACAAAACTTGCAGGAGGAAGGCTGATGGTGTATTTCTGCTCCCTGACTGGTGCATTAGCCTTGCCCTGGTTTGTGCAGGCCACTCACACTTCTATACACCCCACAAGTCTGGCATTGCACAGAAGGGCTTAACTCCAGCAAGAAGCACCTTCATACATGTAGACAATTCCAGGTGAAATCAAGGGAGCAGCAACACACCCGTGCTCGTGTGCTGAGGGGAATGCTGCAGAGAGAGCAGCATTTTCAGAACACAGTCTTATAGGGAAACCACAGCCTGGGCTCCACAGCTTGGCAAATGGAGCAGATCTGCAGTGAAATAATGCTATCATAAAACACGGGATCTCAAATAGATTTTACCTTTTCCCTCTCCCTCCCCAAAGATACCTATGACTGATATCATGCTAATTCCAAAAGCCCCTCCCTGGTTTTAAGTTGTTATTGTCTGTCCTCTAATGAGCTGGGGAAGCTCATCTGCAGCTCAGAGACAGAAAGAACAGTTCACTTTCCCTTCTGCCCAGAGAGGCATAAGTCCCTCTGGTACACTTCAAGCAGCTCTATCCCAGCCAGAAGCTGCTCACACAGGCTGGCTGAGCTGGCAGAAAGTTTTGTCTGCGTGTCACTGAGCGATCATCTCCGAGAGGCAAACACCCCAAGGGTCTGAGTGACTTACATACAGCAAGGTAAAAGCAATTTCTCTCTCTGTTGATAAGCACGGTGCAATTCAAGATCTGAAATACTGAGGGAGCTCATGATGCTCCAAAGCCCATTTTACCTTCTGCTCCAGGAGGGCCCGACGGAGGGATACCCTCTGCTCAAGATCACGCAGCTCCCGATCATGCTGGGCTTCTGCCTGCATCTTGATTTTACTCTGATATGCATTCAGCAGCTCCAGTTCTTGCTGCAGCTGCATCTTCAAAACCTGGCACTCTGCTTCCTGTGCTTCATCCAAACGCAGCTGGGGAAAACAGACAATAGAGACGTTTCACTCTGGGGTAACCACTCCTGACACTCCAGGGGAGGACTGCGGGGAGAAGGGGGAGAAGAATGGGATGGCACTTTGTTTTCTTAGCAAGACAATTGGTCTCTATTGTTCTTCATTTCACTGAACAGAGGCCTATAGTGACAAAGCCTGGTGACAGTGAGCCCACAGCGCTGATCCAAGTGATGCTGATGAGCAGTGGTGCCTCAGGAACCACAATCCCTACTGCAGAGACCAGCCTGCTGGAGGTGCCAACAGCCACAGCTGTCCTTTAGCCAGAGGCCAAGGGAAGATCTCTTGCTCTGTTCAACTGGATTAACCAATTACCTGTACACAGGAGACTTAAGTCCTCATCCCCCCTGCCAGTGCAGGACTTTAGACAAAAGAATATAATGACATAGACCTAAAAGCAGAACGCTACTGAACTTTTAACTTTCCCAGACAGAAATTAAGCCAGTTACCCTGCCTCACAGTGTCCGATTTTGTACAGAGAGATGTGAGCAGGAGCCATATGCAAGAAGTGGAAAGAAAGCTGCACATTCAGTTGTAGCAAAGACTCAAAGCATCGCTCATGTGGTCATTCCTTAAAGAAGGAATCTCTTAGAGAAGGAATGCAAGAATTTTCACAGTACTTATACCCTTATTTCATCTTTACAGTCAAAACTCTGGACTCCTTCATGACCCAATGAGCACCTTCCACCAGTGGGACATGCTTTGGTTGGTACCACTGACAAATCAAAACCCAAATGAGCTCAGACAGCAAGCTGCACGTTATCTGACGATGCTCTAACGGGGATACTTATGCTGTCAAAACTTCATGCAAAAGCAGTCCTCTGGCCACACAGATGCATCACTGTGCATCTCTGCCACAGCAGCTTCAACTTCCACCTCCCTGAGGAAGGGGATAGCTCTTTCCTCTGGGTTGGAATGCTGCCCTTTCAAGAGAGAGGAGCTCCTGTGCGGGGTATGGCGCGCGTAGCGAGGAAGCAGCCAGCCTGCTGTCAGGATACAGGTCGGTTAAAATGCAAACATCCCTGTTTGGCTGAGGAACCCTGGGTCCCTCAGAGGTGACTCACAGCTTGTGTAGAGAGCATTTCATTAATGCTGTGATCATACTGCTCAGCCAGGATAGCCAGCTTCCGGGTCTGCTCCTCCTTGAGCCGTTTGAGGACAGCTTTATGTTCACTCTTTGGCGTGGTCTCCAGCAGATGGTTTCTCAGTGCTTTGTACTGTCTGGTTTGGATCTTGCATGTATCCTGAAACTGCTTCTTTATCTGTAGTTCTTTTGACTGGAAAGATGGAGGGGACACAAACAAAGAAAAAACCAGCACGTTTCAAATGGGAGAAATATCCATTCAAATGGATATTTGGGATTACATTAAGGATATGAGTTCAAGAATCCACAAATGTATATTAACATCTACAGTGCAAGGAGGGAAGCAAAATACACAAGAGGCAATGACTATTGCTGCAGCTGCTTTGACACTGCCACTGTGCAAAACAATTACAATACAGACACTTTTATAACAAAGCTCCAGCCTAAATACAGCTGTCTCTGCACAAAGAGCCTCACATTTGTCACTGGACTGGATCCAGTCCTGGGTGTTGCTTTTCAAGAAAAGTTCTTGAGGGACAGGACTAATATTTATTAGCACCAAAAGCCATACTTTACACATGACTGTGGCACATACATATATGAACAGCACTTAATGTTATGAAAAGAAGCAGATTTGGTGCATGGGAAGGGACAGGGAAAAAGAGCAACACTTTTTCCATTGAGGGTTTGATGAAGATAAGATGCATTCTAACCCTTGATATTAAGAGCCTGGTTGTCATGAAGATACTAAAAACCTGCTGGGAAAGACTAGTCACCCAAAGATGCACCCCACAAGCAACATTAGCATTGTCCTAGTCTGGCAAACAAAACAATTCCTCAGTCCCAATGGAGACTCACTGGAGATTTCTTTTCCCTTTGCACTTGCTAGGATCTTGGTATCCTGTTGAGACCTAATTCTGTGATTGCACACACAAGAGCTGGGAGACATCAGTCTTGGAAAAGGCACCTGGACCTGACTTTGCTGTATCACCTTGAGGATATAATGTTGGTTTTTTTCCCTTTCTCCTGCCTTACCTGCCTCCAGAGCAGCTCACAAGGGTTAACGTCTACTAAGGGTCTTAAGACCTTGAAAAGGAAGGTGTTCTGGAGTTCCCTGTATCCTTCTACAGGAAGGCTGGCAGGGATACTTCAAACTAAGCAAAATCCACAAGTGATGAGTGATGCTGGTTAACTGACAGATAGGTAAGTTCTTCATGGTAAGAAAAAAACAAGACCAAAAAAACCCAAACCAAACCAAACCAACCAACCAACCAAAAATCCCTAAACCCCCTAGGTCAGGGCAGTCAGTAAACACTCTGGGTCACTCCCCGTCAGCCAGCACAGTGAGATCATGAAGCAGTGGGGGCAGGAATGGAGCACAGGGCCAGGTTCCTGTCCCTTGAATAAGCTGGAAGAGCTCTGGGATCTGAACCAGCAAGGCAGATCCATGTGCACATCTCCCATCAGCTCCTCTGCTGCCTGCTCCTGGCACTAACTCAAGGCTCAGCAGGGTAGGCAATAAGCACAGCACTTGTAGCTACCCAGAAAGATGCAGAGGGATCACACAAAATATCCAGCTCCATTTAGACATCAGCATGCTCTGCTGCATAAACCAACAATGCCCCTTTGCTAACCTGATGCAGAAAACAGGACAGAGATGGGTTTCATTCAAACTAAAGCATGTATCACTGAGAGGAATACACTGCTTTCACCCATTCTGAATTCACAGGGAGCTACTTCCCTCCAGGAAACCTTTAAGGTTGTTTCTCCCTGCCCTTAAGGGAAGTGTCAGCAGGTTACACATTCCCATCAGGGACCTGGTCACTAGCAAACTATTTTGTCCTCCCTTTCTCTGAAGTCTTGCTTGGACACCAATCTCTGTTTTACAGGCTTCCAATCCAAAGGTTTTAACAACAGGAAACAGAAGGGAGGGGTAAGAATTCCAGTCAGACTCCTGACAAGATCATTTTGACCTAGTACTGTGAAATACCAGCAAGAGGGTATTTGCATCACAATTAACACACTCAAAGTAATAACAGAGCAGTTTTCATTGAAGGGTGAATTCTAGTTATCAGCCCTTCTGGTGCCGTTAAGAGTGGCAACAGACACTGACCGTTAAAAAACCTGCTCTCAGGACAAAGGATCTCACTAAATAACAAAGGGAAAGCCTGAAACGTGCCCTCGAGGGAAAACGTTGCTGGAGAAAGAAACTGAACAAGTAGCCAAATTATCTATTCAATTCAGAATTTTTGCCTGCATTAGTCAGAAGCAAGAGAAGAGTTAATACTAGGGAACTGTCTTGATAAATAGGGGATTGTGCTCAAACCCCAGGCTTGTCCAGCAGGCTGCATTATTAGCGCCCTGCATACGCAGAGGTGCTGGATTGACAGCTCAAGCCTCAAATCCTTGGCTAATCACAGCACAGCCATGCAAAGCAAAGCACAAGCTTTCCATGCTCCCAGCCAAACACCCCAGCCCCGTCCTCACTGGAAAAGGGAAGGGGTTGAAGATGTTGCAGAGGGGAAAGGGCAGCCAAGCCCCTGCAGCCTCCCAGGGCCTGCTGATCCTGCTGTCCCGGCAACCAGAACGGACATGCTGCCCACTCGTGTTTGCACCACATCACCTTGGGGAGGCAGAACTCATTCATGCTAATCTCAGAAGGATCAACCTAATACAGCTGCTTCAGTTTTATTCAGCTCAGAGTGCAGCACAGCTTCCCTGTGAAGTCATCAGCTATTTATACACTATATCCTTGGAGATTCTCAACAGCGATCAGATGGTCCCTTGTTCTCACAAGCTAGGTTTTCACTATTTAACACTAGTCTAATATTGCCAAATCAGGTATTTTTTTAATTCGGTTTTTTTTCTGATGTTCTATTTTCAAGTTGGTTGTTTTCTCTGTAAGAAGATAACTTGCAGGTGGTGAAAACCAAATCAGATAGGAATTATCACCAAGAGGAAAGACCTAGAACAACAAAGAAACCCCATGCTCAGTATGCCACACACTCATTTTGTTACTGGCACAGCTGAACGCTGGGTGGAGAGAAGTCTGCCTCCTCCAAGGAAATGCAGCAGGCAGCTTTGTGAAAGGCCTCACACTCCCTTCTCAGACACTTCAGAATAAACCTCTGCACTGCTCTGGATGAAGCGAAGGGTCACAATGAGAACACAAAGAGCCTCAATTACAGAGGCCCTATAGTTCTGGTCAGCCAAGGGCAGCACAAGAAACCCACAAGAGCACAACATGGCAAAGGTCAGTGCTAGGAGCTTCCTGAGGACACTGTGGTTGGCTGCTCTCTCTCTCACTCTCTCTCTTCCCCCTACACTTGCCAGCATACCAGTCTTAACACAAAAACAATAGCAAGGTGAGCTAGCCAAGACCAATAGTGCAGCTTGTTCTGGTGCATGCAGCAACACAAAGGTTTTTTTTATTATTGATTGTTTTCAAATGACACTGCTTCATTGCAGAAAAAAACCAGATCTTATTCTTGTGTATGGGGGAGATGAGGATCAGAAAATGGTGTAGGAGTGGGGAAGAAGGGCTCTACAAAGATTAGCTGCGTTTTAAACCAGCACAATAAGGAAGGCACATTGCTGAGGACAAGAGGTTTTCCAAGAAAACGAGGGAACAGTGCTGCTGTGGCCCGCCTGGGATCACCACTGCCTTGGTCCATACACACAGCGCTCACAGGGCTGCAGTCTCACCCTGGCACTTACACAACTTGACACTTAGAAGGCATTACAGAACGAGACACCTCTTCAAACCAACCAGCTTCAGAACGCCCCAGACCTGCCCAGGCTGCAAACCAGCCCCGAGCTGAACCTCCGGCAGCTGGCACCGGGAGCTCCTACATCACTTTGTACCTTCAGGCTCTTGGGCTGCTGCCGAACCTCCATGACGTGCTTACGCCTCAGCTCCCGCTCCCGCCGCTTGTTGTACTCCAGCTGGTTGGTCAGCTCGGTCTGGTGCTGGAGCCGGATCAGCTCGCAGCGCATCTTCTGGATGGTGCTGAGATGGCGGAACTCCAGCTCCTGCATGGACTCGTGCTGCCGCAGCAGCATGGCGTGCTCCAGGTCCTTCTGGGTCTGCCTTTTGTTCAGCTCCTAACGGGAGGACAGAGGGAATGACTACGTTCTACTTACTTGGATTTCTGCTCACAATGTGACATTTCAACTCTGTTCTCTTTTCTGAGCATCTGAGGACAGAGCAGAGTTTCTGGGGCTTATCAGAAGCAGACAGCACCAGCACTGGTAATTTTTCCTTCCTCATTTCACTCTTCTTCTTCCTGTTCTAGATGCTCAAACACACAACAGGCATTTTCTGCAAAGGCCTGTAACTGCTCTGCCCGTTGACTTTTTGGATGTAACAATTACAGGGCACTGCTCTATCATCTGGTTCTGCACGATCCCCTCAAATGCCACGGGGATTACCAGACAACGCTGCAAAACCTATCAAGCTATTAGTTTATCAAAACACCTTTGACATGGTCACCAGCATTTCAGGGAGACTGGCGTTGGACTGCAGGTGCTCCTAGGAGCTCAGTGGCCCACAGGTGGCTCCAGGAATAGCTCTGCCCGTTCTCTTACCTCCCGCACAAGGTCCTGCTCCAGATTATGGCGGCCAAGGAGCATCCGTCTCTTGAAGCGGCGACACTCCAGCTCCAAGTACTGCCTCTGACGCCTCAGTAAGTTGGCTTCTTCCTCTGCCTGGAAATGCTGGATGTTCTCCTTCTGCTTGGAGAGCCACTCCTGCTTCTCCTTCTTTGGAGTGCTCTGGTTTTCATTCAGCTCCTGATAACGGCAAGTTAATTAATTGTGGAATAGTCACACTAAGCTCCTTGGTCCTGAACTACTGGATGGCACTGCTTATTAAACTACATTTCAGAGCTGTTCCACCTGTTCATCTGGCCAGTACCATCCCAGCCTCTGCAAAATGCATCTTATCATGTTATCTAAGGAGACACCAAGCAACAGTTCACACTGGAGAAAATTTAACTTTTTTTTTTGCATTAGCCATCTTAACTGGCCAAAATGGTGGCTTGTGTCCACAGTTTTCAGACCTATATATTAGCTCTAAATGTAAATATGAGGGTTTGCCACTGAAAGCCAAGACCCCCAGACATCCCGTGATGCTGCCTGACAGATATTTTGACAGGGTCCTGAAGGACCTGGAGAAGAATCGAAGTGTTATCCTGTTCTTCAAACAAAACTCCAATCACATGAAGCCCATCAGAAAGTTTTTGTGTCTTGCTTGACCAGAACTCACATTTTGTAAGCAACTCATCAAGGCAGAGCCACTCACCGAGATGCCACAACTTACACCAACAATATAAAGAAATTCACAGGTGAAACTTCAGGCCACAGTTTCCACCTTTCTATTCAATATGTAGCTTGAAGCATCTCTGGCAAAAGACTCTGCATGCTTGAACTGCACACTAGAGATGCCCCCACAGCAACCAGACTTGTGATACATTTCAACTTCACTACCAGACAGAACTCTTCTGTGTTTCATCAGTGTTTCTTGCTACCCTGTGATCTACTGCCCACTTAGAAAAAGATTCTATGTTGTTACAAAGAGCCCACACTACTATAGTTTTTGTTAGATCTTTTTTGGCTCTGCTGCCCTTCAGTCTTTTTTTTCTCTCCTGGGAAATGCCTATGTTTGGGAATATTCCCCTTTGGAGCAAGTTCCAAAGTTGCGTCACCCAAGTTGATGGTTAGGCACTAAATGGGTCTTTCAAAAAAATTATTTTTAGTGCTTACAGTTTCAGCCACTCCACAAAAAGAATCAGGAAGTTTGATCCTACAGTTTCCCTGCATTTCACAAAGGTCATGATTTTCACTACAATATAGTGATTATTAAACTATTACACAGCTTTCTTCCTTAGAAGTAAATAGTGTTTGAGTGGTATTTTCCTTAAAAAAAATAAATCTGCAGGTCATCTTTACTGCTCTGTTTTCTTGCTGTGCTACAGAAATATAATTTAAGTTATGAGAAACTTTACTAACTGCTGCAGTGCATGGTTAATATCTGCAGCAACAAGGTATGAGAAAAATGCTCATGACCTTTCTTCAACTACTTGTTTTCATTCCTTAGGACTGCCAAATTTGCATGTTTCTGGCTAAAAAGGAATATTAAACAATGGAGTAGTTTGTACTTTCCCAAGATAAACACACAGGTACCAATATAGAAATAAACCCTCTTATTCTTGGGTCAAAGATAAGAAACAAACACAGCAGGTGCAGGGCTCTTGCTGCAATCCAGCCAAGGGTCTCATGCACAGTGGCACTTTTTGTTCTGACCCCGGATTGTACACTGCACCAGATGCACATTTCTCATTACGGGTGGGTTACCTCTTTCAGCTGCTCTTTACGGAGTTTATATTCTCTCTTCTGGGACTCCAGGAAACTGTTCAATTCTTTTTTCTGTTGGGCCTGAATATGCTGTTGAAACTTCTTTTCTTCGTTGGCCATCACTTTAGCCTACAGCAAATCCAGCAGCAAATCAGTCTGAGTCCCGTTGGGTCACAGCTCACGTTCCGTGTCAGCCCCGGGAGCAGGAACTCGTGGCACAGCCACCACAATACTCACCATGGCTCTCAGGAGCCTGCCCTGGCTCTTCATTCCACCCCCCACAACACACCCAGCAGAAGTCCTCTTTTCAGTGCCTCACTCCCTCAGCCTTACCCCTCAGCTAGTCTCGCCTACCAACACCAACACCTTCTGATGGACTGTACGCTCAGCCCTCCACTGAGGTCCAAGATGAAGAAAGAATTAATAATCATTGCTGGAGGCAGCACCACTTCATTCTCAATTATTCAAAAGCATAACCCCCTGTATCCAGCAGCAGATAGGTGGGGAACATTCCAGCGTAGCTGGCGCGTTTCTCCACAGGCTACTCTGCCTCGAACACTCGATGGCAGTCAGTTATTGACAGCATGGCAAGAGAAAGGAAAGCCCTTGCAGTGTTTTTTCTGGGGTACTGACACTCAGTACAATGCACTGCCATCAAGGACATACCTTTCCTCTAGTTACATCAACCCCTTAGAGTAAGGAGGTGATGTATGAGCCTTATTCTAATTAGCAATTTGCCTGGCTCCTGCAAACAGACATGTAAGAGACTATAATGTCATTCTTCATCAGTGAGGGGAAGTGGACAATTCAATGTTAACCAACAAATACAAACTGCTCTGCTAAACCAACACCTCCTACCTCTTTTTCCATGGCTGCTTGGTGCTTTTTAATGAGCTTTTCCATTTCTGCAGCAAAATTGTTCCGCTGGGTTTCAAGGTCTTTGTCCAAGCGCAGGCGATGCTCGTCCATCTCTGCCTTCAGTTTGTTCTCTAATGCCATCAGCTGCTTCTGGTGTTGCCTTCTCATGCGTTTATAGCCAGACATCTGCTCCCGGAGTTCAGAGTCTTGTTCATGTTCCTGCATTTGCCTTGTCACCTGGGAGTATAACCACAGCAGGCCAAAAGAAGTTAGTCTTTCTTAATCTGCTTCTCGGCAGTCTTCAAACCACAAAAGACAACTATTCAGTAAAGACATCTCATTTTTGTTGTAAAGAAAAGCACACATCCTAATGGCAGCAGAGCAGATTAACGACTGAATTCTGCTGTAGAAGATAAGCTCACATGGGCTCCAGCAGAAAAACTGTTATAAAGCTGGTACTACATAATATCTTTTAGCCCACTGCAATGAAGGTGCAGATAGACACACACAAATATACATAATATGCATATAATAACAGCCAGCTTACTATTATAGTTTCCTATACATTCCCAAGTATATTGGTTTAGACAACACCCAACCTACACAAATTACATTTGCCCAGATGTCGCTTTTATTCAACTATTCTAGTGATAACATCTCAGTCAATGAGGGTAGCTCATATTCTGATGAAATCCTACAAGCTCTAAGTAGCTTCACAGAGCTCCATTCCAAGCCATCCCCTCCCACCCCAGTGAAGCCCCCAACGTACCAGCGACGCTGTGCGTATGGTAGCAAAGTGCTCTCGGTTGCGATAATGAGACTTGTGGCGAGATACTTGGGGAGGAGACTGGGGTTCTGATGCCCTTGTTCGAGGATCCGATTCCTCTCTGTAGTTTTCTTCCTCCTTATCAGCAAATATTACCAGGAGAGAATAAAGAGAAGCCGTGTTAGTGAGGATTTTTATTTTGGGCTGGTTCGAAAGATATTTTAAAAGGAAGAAAAACCGTTTTACGTTCATCAGCTCTGAAAGATCATCCTGCCCAAAAAGCTGGGTGAAGGAATATATTGCAACAATAGCCCTGATCTAGGATCTTTGCTTTTGGAATTTCATTGTGTGTTTTTCCTAGTAAGAGGAAATTTACTAATTAAAGCTGAAAATGAAAAAAAAAAAAAAAAAAAAGGAAAACTGCGTTAAACCAGATTACTTCAACAAACATAAAAGCTATAAAGGATTATATCAAATCTGAAAGATAAAACCAGCATCTCCGTAACCCTGAAAGACAGAGGAAGATTTTCATTACACCCACTATAGAAATACCTCAAAGCAAATCTTAAAATTTGTCATGGTGTTTTCCACAATCTTATTTTGAGTTTGTCATTCATCACCCAGCGATTAGGAGGTAGATATGATATACTAATTAACTCCCCGAGGAAATACCTGCGTGTCTGCTGCATATCTGGGCAAAGAACAAAACACTCAAACCACACCTATCATTAGCCAGGGAAGAGCTGCTGCTCCCAGAAAAGGTGTGAAAACCCCTGTGCAGAGCGAGCAGCACCGCTCAGGGGACGCTCCCAGTTTGTCCTTCACCCTGCAGAGCTATTGCAGGGAGGGGAAGGGGTTCCAGGGCTTGCTGCTGTTTCTTTTTCCACATACATATCTTTGTTCATTAATCAAATACTCAAATCCAAGTGCTGGAAAGCTGGGTGCTTCAGGAACAGATTTCAGCCTCAAGTGAGAGTCTTGTATTTAAGAATTCACTAACTGGGAGATAAAAAGTAGGAGCTCCCACATCCTTTGTCTCCTGAAGCAGTGGTCTGTGAATTAAGGGCATCCACTAAATAATAAACCTATTCACAACCTGCCAGTCCAACTCCTCATGGCAAAGCAAACTGCTTTTGAAACAATTCAGTTAGTAAAATAATTATTAGTGAATCAACAAAGATAATTTTTAGAGCAACCTTCCAAAGTTCCCAATGTGCACGCATGCGTTTGGGGCACAATGTTAGAACCTGCAGCCAGTGACTCAGGGTGAGGAAACACTCAACTTTCCTAGTCACCCTGCCAACCAAATCTTCTCCCATTTGACCCCATCCAAGTTCTGCAGTGAAAATCCAGTGCTTACCGGCTTTAAATGAATGACAGAGCTGTTTGACATCACGGTGTGGTCCCCCTCCATCATATCCAGCTCGCTCTTATCATCCGAGGCATCTGGAAGACTGTTAACACTACTGCTTTGGCTACTGGCACTGATAGACATACTGGGAATGGACTGATTACTGCCGACACTGTTCACTGTTCCTGTCCTGCCAACACCGTGGTCTTGCTCCTAGGAGAAAGGAATTATTGAGAAAATCCAAACCCATCACAGCTGGATCTGTGGAGATCACCAAATTAAACGCTCATTCCATTCCTATCTAAAGGCATCTACCTGCCACGTCATGGCAGTTCCCACCCTCCAGGCATTGCCACCAAGCATTTCTCTTGTGGGATGATGGGGAAAGAATCAACCTTGTCAAGATTAACTGGCTGATGTCAGAATCTTTTCAACAGTGAGCCTGTTAACAAGCTGAACTCTATCATCTATCAGCAACAGCGTGTCACCAGGAACTGTTCTGACACCTGCATCAGCTGAGCACTCAGCTGGGATGCTGCACCTCACATGGTTCCTTTCTGTTTGTGAGAGAACTGCAACCCAGACTCCATTTCTGCCTGGTGACTACAGCATGCAACCCAAAAAAGACTGATTCATTTCCTTGATGACTTTGTTTTTTCTTATAAACAAACAAACAACACCACCGCCTTGCCAAAAAAAACCAACCCCAAAACATGACACCCAAGCTAAAACCAAACAGAACAACTATCAAAATGAAGTACAAATTTCTGTGTTTTACACTCAGAACTACATTCTCCAAACAAAATTCCAAAGACCTTCTGCATATGGTCAAATTAGAGGCTAACTGCTGTTTCAAGAATCCTTATAAACAGGCAAAGAAAGCCATGAGGTACAGAGCTGGAAGCTAACTGGTCAAGCATGAACACACAGCACAGATTCTTGCCAGCAGGAGGCATCTACCCTGTTTGTCCTCCTTTGTGCCTGGAGGTAGCTTCATTCCAAGCACAGAGAGGAAGAGCTTACACCAGGTGTGTAAAGAGCCTCCTTTAGCAATATCCGAGTTGTAGTTAAATGACAGCACTGCTCTCTGGTTCAGTGATGAAATCCAAAGTTTCTCTCACCTCCTCCTCCTCCTGTGTTTCCACTGCAGGGCCATTGTGAGCCTCCTGGAAGAGGAGCTTCTTCATTTTACGATACTGCAGGTTGTCCAGTTCTCTCACTGCATCCTTTGTTCTCTGGATCAAGTCTATTAACACTGTTTCTGGCCGCTCCCGAAGGACGAACATGTGCTGTGGAACACACAAATGCCTTGGGTCACCTCTCATGCCTCCAGTGCATGTGCTTTGAGGATAAAAAGGTGAGCTCTAGTTGGGTTTGGTAGCCCTCTTCCCTTCCCAGCTCACACTGGTGTTATTCTTAGACTTTGTGATCCAGAAAGATTTCTGAATGATTGCTTTCCCGTAGGAGACATCCACCAAGAAGTAAAGATGGGAAAAAACCTACCCAGAAATGGTATTTCACATACCACAAATCAGGCTCAGTTTAAACCCAGAGTTCTTTGGATGTTGGGGTATTTAGAGATATTATCTGCTTGTGGTTGAGAGGGGGGGAAGAGCAACAAATAACATAAAAGCTAAAGGTGTTAGATTGGTTATATACCCCTAACCAAATGTTAATTAACTCATCATTTAACTTTCCCTTGTTTAGAACTTTCCTTGTTTAGAAAAGCTTGAGAATCAAATACTCAGCATACAGCTCCAAGGCATAAAATAGTCTGTGAACCTTCAAAAGCCCAGCCCTAGAACAGTCAGCCATGCAATGCTCTTTTTCTGTCAATATCCTCTGCATTTCACTGCACAGGTGGCTGCCTTTTGCCAATAGGTAAAACAAGTCCTGTGTGTGTGTGTGTGTCAGGAGCAGCTTTTGCAGTCTCCAGATGAAATGTGCTGTGCAAGCATGAGTCATTATTAACACCACTGCTAGTCTCATTTTGTTCCTTCAGAGAACTGCATTGCCATTTCCAACGTGTCACATTCCCTACCTGCCCCTGGGAAGTGGCATGCAGCTGTTTCAGACTATAGCTGTGGAAGGAATACATTCACCAACGTTTCATTTCCATCAATGTTCTCTTTAATTGCTGTGCATTGCTCAAAATAAAACCAATCTGCAGAATTCTGAAATGGCAGGACTACCCACCCACACCAAAGCCTTTCCTGGATAATTGCATTTACTTTCTGAATATACCATTTTAAAGAGGCAAAAGTTTTCAGAACTATTGAAGGAAAAACATGCCAAAAGGTGATGCTGGAACCTTCATAAATAGCCTCCAGCTCCCAGTAAAGCAACATTTGGGGAAAAAATATCACTATTTAGCAGAAACATGACTGGGATAAAAATCCCCCAAAATAATGGCATGAGTGCTGTACAAAGACTGACGAGTTAGCAAAATTCTGAATGCCAACTGATGCCACAGAGGTAATCCATCACAGCCAGGCACACAATACAGCAGCTCTAACACCTGACTGCTATGAGTCGTGTTCACTCAGGAACACTGCTGCAAAAAGCTGACAGCTACCACCTTGGTTCTGTTTCCAGACTAGAGCAAGGAAAACCAAATATCTGCAGTGTACAGGAGCACAATAGAAGAGGGAAAAAGGCTAAGAAATAAAGCAGAAGAAAACCTGCAGACAAGACAGAGGCTTCTTATTCATGTGAAGGAAAAGCATGGGGAAGAAAAACTGCTTTTTTCTGCCCCTTTCCCCCAGGGATACTATTAAAACAGCAAAATTTCAGTTCTACATGTAAAGCACATAGGTGATGGGAGAGGATAAAAAAACCCTTTAGGGGTATATATAACATAGAATAAAGAGGGAAGTAATGAAGGGTATTTGTTAGCTAATGCATGGCAGCTCTGTAAGGATTAATTATAATCACTGGAAGGATAGACTGAGCTTAAGAAACTGAAACTCTCAACATGTTTGTGGTGATCCAGTGTCACTTGTTGGGGTGTCCTTTTGTATAAGGAGAACAAGGCTGGACTGGAGAGTGACCTGTGGAACTGCCAGAGACACTGCAAGGAGACTGTACAGCCCAGGCTGGCAGCTCAGTACACCCACAACACCCAGAGCCAAAAGGGGCTGGGGAGAACAGGCTGGGGAGACAGAAGAGTGTCCCAGGGCAGGGCCTCCTTTAGTCTCATGCAGCAAACAAAGACAAGCAAACCCACCTTCAGAAGCTCCTCTGATGTAGGCCTGTCTTGAGGAATTTTCTGGAGGCAAGAATCTACGAAGTTTCGAAAATAATCAGACCTGTAGCAAGGAAAGTGGAAAAAAACCCCCAACAAATAAACATCTGAGTTAACTACCTGGATTCATTTTCAAAGCTCATTCAAGAATCAAGACATTCACATTTGGCCACTGTCAGCAGAGTGGGGAGGAACCACACAGACCCAGTACTTCATACTACAGCCTCTGACATCCTCAGCCAAGCCAAAGCTTGCTGCTGTTAGCTCAGAGATCCCTTCACAACCTCAGCTTCCAGAAAAATAGTATTTCAGCTTAACAATACAAAAATACAGGGCAATTTATATGGCTCTTCTCTTCCATCTGAAGGCAGACACCCCCATCTCTCAGGGAGAGCATCAACCCTGTCAAATCCTACACTGCACAAAGTCTTCAAGGTCTGATCAGAGCCCCTGCCCCATTCCAGCTCTGTGGTGCTTCATCCACAGAAGGCAGCAGTGCACAATTCCTCAAATGCCTTTGGCCCCTCAGACACAATTCACACACTATGGTGCAATCTGTCACAGGTAAGACTTAAAGTCATCATTTGTTTAGCAACAGCTCTCCTTCTGCAAGCTGAAAATTCTGTATTTTGCCCTTTATTTCTCTGAACACCATTTTCAGAAGGGCAGGATTATACCTTGAAAACAGTGGCACATCAGTTGTACAGATTTTAGATCTTTCTTCCCCCACTCCCATCATGTAATGAGATATTTTTTTTTGCTACTGCAATTTTTTGGTACACTAAATTATTCCTTTTTTTTTCTGTAAGAAAAATGCACAAAATGATGACTTGAGTGTTTTCTCAAGCACCAGGGTATGAAACAGCCCAACCAGGAAAATCTCCAAAGTAGAATTTATCAAAATAAGACACACTGCATTATGTTAGAGGTTTAGGACTATGGCTTAGAAAAAAAATGTAATTAGGAAGTTTTTAACTTCTGAAATTAGTTTAACTGTGTTTGCTGTTTGGAAAGACAGTTGTCTAGGCTGGGAGGCACAAAATGTGCTTTATTCTTCTGGAGTTTATGCAACAGACACTTGCCACAAAAGTGGTGTCTTCATCTTGCAAAGCAATACTTCAACAAACAAGACTTGGGAATCAGTGTGGTTTGTGATTAAAAAGAACACTGAAAGCCAAATTTTTGGCTAGCCTGGGAGCTTCAAAAGTTTACTGCCCCTTGATCTGATTTTTTTACAGGATCTTTCATTCTTCCAGCAGCCTTGTGCTGTTCCCTCTGCACTCTGGAGTTTCAGATGCATATTTAGTTATCGGTCAGTTTTGCAGATCAAGTGTAGTGAATTTAGTAAGAACCTTCCAGCTCACATCCTCCCGACAGGAATCCAGCCATTTCAAGAACTCAGCATGACAAAGCACTCCATTTACAGCAATCCCTACAACATTCCTCCCATGGTAATACTCACCATTCATTAGACTGTAGTGTAGGGGATTCATTCTGCGCTATGTGATATAAGGCACTCATTGCGTTCATATTAAACAAAGGAGGCTTCCTTTCAGCTACACACAAAAGAAAAGAGTTTTTATACAGGGAGATAGTCTCACAGTTTTGCTCTTTTTATTTTATTTTATTTTTTTCAGTTTACATCCCTTGAAAAAGAAAAACCACATCAGCAGAATCCCTATTGCCTGAACACGGAACCCCAAACCAACCCTACCCTGCAATCAGACAGATATGTTGGCATATGTCCTATACCATTGCAGAAGATGAAAGTGCTTTGAAGATCAAATGCCTTGTCCTCTCAAGCTTTTAAATTACGTGGTTTATCATAGTTGAGTTCTCTGACTCATTTCAATGTACTAAAATAGGAGTAAGTTAACAGTAAGCTCTATACTCGGTGTTTAGCCACTAAGCATTCTTGGTTTCACATCCTCCCCCCCACCCCTCTTTTTGTTTTTAAGCTACAGTTGTTAAAAAGCTAACAAATACTTAATTCTAGCAGGACAGCAGTGATGAAGAGAAAGCTGGTTACAAGAACCATCAAATCACACTTAACTGACTAAGCACATGGGCAGGAAGTCAGTAACAGGCCAACTCTTTATACTATTTTGAGAGTTGCATTCTCTTTGGCTCTTCTCTCTCTTTCAAGCTTGTGTTACTCTTATAGACTGACACAGCATGAAAGCTTAATGAGGAAGGAGATGATCTCACTGTAACAACAAAATTGAAGCTTCATCAGAATGTTTATGGGGTAAACCTATAAAGCTCAGTCTTGCCATAAACATTCCAGAGAAGCTGCTCAGGCCACGAGGACATTCCTACACTGGTGAAAATGCAACAGA
Source organism: Ceyx cyanopectus (assembly GCA_013401355.1). Taxonomy (NCBI): domain Eukaryota; kingdom Metazoa; phylum Chordata; class Aves; order Coraciiformes; family Alcedinidae; genus Ceyx; species Ceyx cyanopectus. Next base: position 68,510 of record VYZU01049054.1, on the reverse strand, counting down.
AAACTTTCCTCCTGGGAAAAAGGAAAAAAAAAAAAGAAAAAACAAGGCAAAAATAGTGCCAGTTTTCTTATTTTACTTCTCAATTTTGGGGCAACAGTAGCAGTAAACTATGTAACAGAGACTGTGGTTCACTCACTGCTACCCCGGGAGAGACTAAGCCCTGCAAATTCCTCAGAAGGGGTAAATCTGAGAAGCTAAGCCTTTCCTCAAACGTAGCATTTTACCTTCTCTGATCTGTTAGGTAACTAGTTGCTGCTGTTGAGGATTATCCATTAAACTATTTTAAGTGACTGTGCTCCCTGCTTTTTTCTCCTCTTAACTCACCTGAACAGAAACTTTCACCAAACTGAAACCTCAGCGAGGCCGTTTTGGAGACCAAGTGATAATTTGAGAAGACTACTCAACATCTCATTTTTCTGCTTTCTTTCCCATGCTTATTCAAACCCAACACAAATGAGATAATCACATGGACCCAGCCTACACCACTCCACTCTCTTGACCTAGTCTCACCTCCCACCACAGCAGCAGCCCGAGACGGAGGCTCCGTGGTGCACAAAGTGCAGCTTGCAGGAAGGCACCCGGGGGTGTGGTGGCCATGAGCTCACTGCATTCCAGGAGTGCTGCAGCCAGCCAAGGCTCCTCACTCCACTCAGGAGGAGGATTCTGTCATGACAGTCACACCCCTGCAACTTGCTTTATATTGGCAACCAAAAAAAAACCAACAACAAAAAAAAAACCCCAAACCAACCCAACCAAACTCTCTGCTCTGAAGAAAGAATCTATTTCACATGCTGGAAGAAAATGAAGTTGACAGTTTGGAATGCCAGACAGCATTTTTAGCTAAACTGTGCAGTTCACATGGATTAGTGTTCTCCTGAGAGCTCTTGCTGCCCAGCCAGGCTGCTGCTCCCCCACGGTTGGGTTGGAGCGATGAGATCTGACAAGGTTGGCAGGACAGCCTCAGGTGCAAGGAGCAGCTCTGAACCTCACCATCCTGGGAAAAACTTACAGCTAAGTGCCTCTGGAAAGCTGCATCCTGACCAGAGCCTGTGCAGTGCTGTGTGCAAGGTGGTGTGCTTCAGCCTGGGGTTTTGTTGAAGGAAAATGCTGGATGTTGAATTTAAACAGAATGCTGTACCAACAGAGTCCTTTCCAGCTGTTATTCTGCTTTAATGAGTCTGTCCTAATGGCAATACTGTCATTTCTTTTGAGCTTGATTTATAGGTTGTCACTTCAAAATTGATTCTTTTGCACTTTTTCCTTAAATAAATAAAGATACTAATTCCACTGAAATCAATTCCCATGTGACAATATACTCTGAATATAGTTTTGATCTGGTGCTCCTATTTAAAACTTTATTACTGCAGGACTTGTTATGTATCTTAAAATTTCATGCAAACAATATCAACTTATATGATCAAATCTATTTTGACACAGGCACTTTCAATGGTTTATTTCCAAAGCTGTTCAGCAGACTGTTTTTCAGTTCAAAAGTTAACTGCCCCTGCCACAGAATGTGAATACCTTCAGTGATACAGCTTGGCTATTTTCTTTGTCTACAGAACTCCTTTTCTTTGGGTAGTGAAAACACCAGTTCAATAAACATCAAATTGGAGCTTGGTCTTGAACTCAAGAGAGCACATTTTGCTCTTTTCTCTAAAACTAGGACAAGGAAGGAAGCACAGATCTCCTGCACTGTGATTCAGCTAAGTTCTAGTTATTAAATAACCACATTTTATAATTTTCCAAGAAAATCACTTACCTAACTCAATACAGGTAATTCCAAGAGACCAAACATCTACTTTGCCATCATACTGCCCTTCATCCATGGCTAAAATCACTTCTGGGGCCATCCTAAAATAGGAATTTGGTGCTCATAAAATTCCAGGCAATGGAACACATGATGATCATTAGCACATTGCAATGAAACAGGCTGTTCACTGATTGCAGCTCCCATAAACACATCATTCCCCAAGGTATCAAGTATGAACATGAGATACTGGGAGCAAAGACCAGGCACCCACACTAGTACAAAGCCTGCACAGAGGCTGCTCCTGTCCATTGCCCAGCTCTCCCTTTAGAATTATTACTCCCCTCCTTGTTCTCCTGCATTTCCAACAGTTCAGCTGGCTGGCCAGCTCTGCTGGAATCATTGCAGCATGCAGTTGTGTAAACACCACAGATTTGGTGTCAGAGATAAAAGCATACAAGGGATCTGCAAAGGGTTTTGTTCACTGAACCTGGCCTTTCATAAGAAAGAAAAATCACTTCAGTGATTTCAACAACTGGACACGGTGAGAACATACAAGTTGTTAAACCCTCTGGGGGGGAGTGATTAAAATATATTACAGATGATTCAATCTACCACTTGAAGTCAGCATAAGCAGAACAACAGAATATTTTTATTACTTCTTGTGAACTACAAACTCACCATTTCTTGAAGTCAGAGACTACTTATTATTTATATTTAATCTTTACTTTTGCAAAGCACATTTTATCAGCACCACAAGGGGAAGATTACAAAGCCAGCTCCAAGAAAGCCCAAGTATATTAAATACCCAATAAATTATCCTTTTACTTCACAAAGCCAGAAATGCATAAAACTCTTGGCTTACCAATATGGCGTCCCCACAAATGAGTTGGCAGGAGATGCTATGGAAGCAGACCCAAAGTCAGCAAGTTTCACCTGTCCTGGCTCTGTCAGCAGGATGTTTCCTGCCTTGATATCTCTGGTGATGGAATACAAGTGTCAGTATTATTGCTCTCCCCCAAAAAAACCAAGCCAACAAACCTTCTCTAGGACAAAACATGACAGTTTCACATATTCAAGCTGCAAAACCCCACATTTCCTCCAAATAGAAAATCCTTAACCCTTAGGTTAAATGCTTAACACAGTTCTTGATCATTCATCCCACCAAGACACAGCAGGTACTTCCAACACCAAGGACATCTGTATCCCATACTTACTGTGTGCTTCTTAACATGGGTGTTTATGTAAAACTGATTTTTTCTTCTATTATTACTGCTCCCCCCTGCCCCAGCACCCTCTGCCTTGCACTTGCTGTGAGCTATGGAGGTGAGCTCAGCCTGCCTTACTATTCTCTGCTTCAGGGAACAATCAGCATCTTATCAAGCAGTGAAAATCTCAGATTCAAAGCAATTCTGCAGAAATTCTGAACTAATACTGGGCTACTACAAACCACTAGTTTTGGAGCAAAAGAGCACTGCGAAAAAGAAATAAATCTCTGCTGACAGTTATTTGGGATGAAGGGGATACAAGCAACAAAACAAATTACCTGTAAGTGTGTGAGGCAGCAGAAGTGTAAGCACTTACCTATGGATCATATTGTGAGAATGCAAATATGCTAATCCCTGGAGAGCACCATGGGTAATTGCTGCTATTTCCACTTCTTGCAATGGCTTTTTATGAACTTGAGGAAAGAATTTATTTGAAATTCAATATTAAACAATGCAGTTTGTAGCATGCAAGTGAGTACTGTTAACAACATAAACAGAGAAAAAACACTAAAAGTTCACTTTGACTAGGTTCAGTATGAGAACCAAATGTAAAAATAGTTCACTGTATACATTCTATAATGATGTCATCTTCTAGCTGTAAACCTGCAGCTATTTATTATCAAAAAGAGACTCCTTTGCAGCCATAAATGACATTCCTGTCAGTTCTGTGACCATTCTCCCAAATACTTATTTGAGGCTCAACATTCAATTTTCCATTAAATAAGCTAAGACAATTATGACAGTTCACACATGAATAAACTGTAGCACTACAGATGCCTCTCTGGCAGCTCAGTCTTTTGTTCTGAAATGCTTCTGTCAAGGAAAGGAGATGAACAACTTATTGGCCACACATATATCTTCAGAGAAAGTTCACTTCAAGAAGCCTGATAAAAAATGATGATTTAACAAAAGGCCTCACCAAGCAAAACCCTAAGACTGCTGCAGAGCTATTTCAGTCAAGAGCCCTACAGTTGTTAGTGAGCATTAGGATCAACAGCAAAGGTTTTCAGAAATAAATCTTGGAACTGTCACGACAGGAGAACCTAAAACTCAGAGGAAGATAAACAGCTGACTGACAACCTTCAAAGAAAATGAAGCAAGGTGAAAGCAGGCACCTAGGAAAGCAGGTTTTCCACAGAAATACCATCACAGTCTGGCAAGGAAACTGCACCTGCTCACAAATTCTGCCCCCAAATACAACTATATAGTCAAGGACAGTTCTGTGATGCTATGTCAGTGCTATACTTCTTTCTTTCAACCAAAGAAATGTGTGACCTACCTTCTAATAAGTCTGATGCCGATCCTAAACAATATTCCATAACAAGCTGCACAGGAAGAAATCAAAACAGTTGTTAGAAAAATCTCTAACAGCATGAGTGTGCTTTCTAGATTTCTGTGGAGACACCCAGAACTCATCAGTGGGGCATGCCATGCAGAATGCCATGACAGAACAGGCACTGCTTGGGACACAACCCCATCCCTGCACTGCCCCACTGACCCCTCCCCTTGGGAGATGCCAAGCAACACAACTTGTAAGGAAGGCAAAAGCACATTAATCATCAGTTATGGACTGTATTCCAGATCTCATTTTATATGCACCCACTTCACAGGAATGTTAAATTGCACTTAACAAGCTTATCAGAGTATTAAAGGGCTATTTAGGGATTTACTTAAGATTTTGTCCCAGTGAGACTTCAGAAAAATAAACTATGTCCTACAGATTTACTGAAGCCACTGCATGAAGAGTGCCTACAATTCAAACTAGCAGCTCAACAAAATTATTTCAACTGAACACTTCTAGAACATTTTCAGCCAAGTTGCAATGTACTAAACTATTAGTACTCAGTGGCTTACCAAATGCACTGTGAAGTGACCTGCAAGTACCTCGGGAAGTTGCCATACTTGCCTCCCAGGCAGCACAAGTGAAATTCTCACCTTTCTGTGCAGCCAGTGAAGTGAGAGATACATTTGTTGCTTAAGATTTATTTCAAATATTCACTCCATCAAGCTAAATACACTGGAACACCACCACAGTCACCTCACTCTGCAGGCAAAAGGGAAAAACTCCCTACATCTTGTGTGCAAAAACTGTGTTCAGTTTTGCTCTGCATCTGTAAGGTCCTTGACTACTCCCATCTGAGCCTGTGCAATCCAAGTGTTCAGGTGGCTCTTGAAAGCCAGCTGGAGATGTTTCCAAGTGCCCTGGACCCAGCCAGAGGAGCTGGGAGTGCAGCAGCTGCTTACCCATGCTGTATGCTCCCGCAAATAGCAGCCTTTGTATTCTATACTGTTGGGGTGTTTGATTCTTTGGAGGAACTTGACTTCCTTAATAATATCCTGCCATTTCTGTAGAAAATAAAAGGAATAGAAAGACTTCATTATAAACTGATACTTTTTTTTTTTCCCAGTTAAGTTAGTATGTCATTTAATTACTTTCAGAGGTGAAACCATTGTAAGGTTCCAAACAAACAAAAAAACCCCATCAACACCACAATGTTCCACTGCTTAACTCCTCAACAAATCTACAGGGTAAGTTGTTGATGGATTACAGAATCACAGAATCATTCAGGTTGGAAAAGACCCTTGGGATCATCGTGTCCAATCATTAACCCTACTTGCAGTTAGGATTAGGCTGTATGCAGGACCTCTCATCAGTGTAATGCTTTCTGTGTGCACAGGATAGACTGGCAAACACTTCATACCTCAGCAAGCCCTCAAAAGAGGAGTGACCCTTTTCTAAGGGATACCAGTTCAGTTGTCAAACCAATCATACATCCCAATCTAAAAGAGATGGGGATGAGAGGTGTCCCTCAAAGCAGCATCACTTCTCTCTCACTTAACTCCTGTAGCTGTGAAGACCTGTCCCTACCAGCAACTCTATTACACTGGATGAGAGTCCATTTAGCAACAGATAAAATGAAATCCATGCTCATAGTAAGAGGAGCTGTATCAGTGTAAGGTACAGAAGAGGCCAAAATGTATTCCAGCCTGTACTTGGACTGCCATTGCTCCCCTTGGGAGAAAGCACCAAGTCCCCCCCTGTGATGCACATCCACACCTCCTCCAGCAAGAAAGGTAAAAGCTTCTAAGTGCAACAGCAAAATTACAGCGACTGGAAAAGATTTTCAAAACCAAATACAGTAGCTGAAACCACTGAAGTATGCAGACAGCAACACAGGAGTGTTGACACTGAACATGTTTTTGAGAAAGCCTATCAGTGCTGAAGTTTATCAGAGGTAGAGAAACCTCAGCCAACATCAAAAGGTTCCAAAGCTGTTTTCCAGGTCCTGTAAATCCCTCAGCACACACTTCCTCAGGTGCGTGGCCAGGATTCACTGATGGACAGAAGTCCCAGATATCCCAAAGCTTTGGGAAACATGTGCATACCCCAAATCCTTCTCAATAAAAATGCCAGGGTTAGAGAAATACACGAAACCAGGGGCTGTGGCAGCCAGAACTGAGGCAGCTGATTGACTGAGTATTTCTCAACACCAGAAATTTTACACAAATGACATTAGTGCAGCCTTATTAACAAACTCTCTGCTGCCCTTGTTCCAGTACAAGAACAACTTTTACCTTTAGCCTCCAAAGCTCTAAGGCACTAAGCAGTAAAAACCAAATCAAGAGAGTGCCACACTAAACTCCTATACTGGCAAGGGAGAAGTGATACTTAAATTGAGAAGTATTCATGATTTCCTGTGTAAAAAACTCTCTGAATTCACATTAAGAACATAATATTACATCCCTCAAGGGCTTTAAGCTTATTTCAGTTTAAACTAAAGTCCTTATTTTAGAGAATAATCTTTCATACCAATGATAAAATCTTATTATGAAACCAAAGTAAATATAAACAATACCAGAATGCCCTTAATCAATTTTCTTTACATAGGCTGGATCATAACTCTCACAAACTTCTGAACAGCACAAATAAATACAGAAGTAAAACAGAAAGTGTTTTAATCTTGCTCGTATTACTTTCTTCAAAATAAAGAAACATATGCACTGAAGACAAATAAAAGCTATTTCTGAAGCATGCACAGTTTGTTTCATTCATGTGAATAGAGTATTTATAGCTCACAGTAATTAAAACAGTAGGACAAGTAGTAAGTACAAATTATTCTTTCATCAGTACACAGTTAAACAAGTCACCACAGTGATAAAATAGAAATGCACATAGCAAAATTAACTCTGCAGCTAGAATTTAGGACTGCTGGAGAGACACTGCCACCTCTACCTCCTACACAGATCCACACAGAAAGGAAGGAACAGTTCAGCTCCTTGTAGCACTGAGGATCAATACACAAAAGACAGGCACAGAAAGCAACGAGTTGTTAGGCAAACTCATCAGAGTAAGGCTGCTTCTGAGACTGGAATACAGAGAATGGAGGGAGGGAACCAGAACTGCCTTGAACAACATGCTCACAATAAATACTTCTGTTGAGAAACCCTGCCATGATTTGATAGATGTCGTTTACCAGAAAGAAAACCAAATCAGCTGCTCATGTCATGTTGGGCTTTTCAAGAATCTGTATTAGCACTTAAACATTTCAAGTAGAAAAATCAATTATCTCTGCTAAGAGTCCTAGGGAAAAAAACACATCTGGGGTGGCCATGAAAACACTTAAGGTTTAAATCTCAGAGGCCTACTTTTACAGACCTCTCTGCAAAGCCTGCCTTAATCCCCTGCTCTGGCAGTGCTGCCATAATGATGCTGCTGGTTAGATTTTCACACTCATTCACTCACTGCTGTTTTGCTTTTGCCAGTCACCAACGTGGTTGTTTTGAAAGGTGTTTAAAATGCAATGTTTAAGGGCAACAGGATATAATAAAAGGAAAACACACTATTTTTTGGTTTATTGTTTGATTTTCACACATTTATGTGCTTCCATAAAAGAGCCCTTTGTATCTGAAATCTGAATCCTACCCATCAGGTTAGGCAGAAATACACTGTGCACAGTGAACTCGTTTTGTTTCCACAGTCCCCTCATTCACCTGCACAGTTACAGGGCAGATTTCTCCTGCTGTAACCCCAGCTCATTAAAACCATCCCATTGACAATGGTCAAGGTTTACCATGCAACATGTTCCACATACCTCATTGGACTGCTTCCCACTATAGGACATTTTCTTGATGGCCACCACTTCGTTGGTGCGCACATCCCGTGCCTGGAAGGAGAAAACAGGATTTATCAGCAACTTCAGATCATCTCCCACAAGATAGAAACCAAACTTACTCATAAAACCATCTTTATCCAGTAGTTAATTTTGCAGAGTTAAACTGTCTTCCAAGGGTGTGACTGCTGCATCCATCAGAAAGGAGAGATCAGCCTCCTGTTTGGAGAACATCTATGACATTCCTCCCTGCTCTGCACCCAGCAGGTCTCTGTGGGAGTTGAAACCATCACTGCTGAACTAAGAATCACAGCTTATAAAAGCAGCTCTGATTCCAGAGAGGGAGATTTTCCCTGAATCAGCTTCTGCCCCTGCCCAGGTCCATTCCAGCCACACCAGCAGCAAGGCTCAGCCCCTTTGGTCAGTCCTAGCATAGGATGTGCAGGATGCACAGAAGTGCCTGCTCCAGGCACTGGCAGCTTTCTCCCAGTGCTCCCACAGATCCAGCACTGAGGCTCAAAGGATGGCAGAGGAGAGCTGGCTGTGGTCTCAGCCACCCAGCTCCAGATTCCCATTCAGATTTGCACTTTCTCAGCCCAGCACAATGAATGTACATGTTGGTTTGTTGTTTTGTTGGTTTTTTTTCTTCACACTTCCAGGGCAGATTTCCTGACTTCAGTCAGCAACAATCCAAGATAAGACTAGAACAGAAGTTTTGTTTCATTTAGCACACTCAGCCTGGCAGGAGCAGAGGCTGCTTCACCTCCTGGAAGGATGGCTCCAGACAAGACTCCAGCTGTCCTCTGTTCAGGATTTCAGTGGCACAGGAAGGTGGTGGAAGAAAAGACCCCTGAGTGTCTCTGATAAGAACAATCAACTTGGATACGAAGCCAGATGCTGGCAATCAGAACAATGTGCACAACAGCATTCACTGATGAAAATGCTGAATTTTCATGTATTTGTACTACCAAGGACAGCCTATCAGAACATGGATTAAAAAAGTAGCTGGACTCTGCCTTTTTAAAAAGGGGTTTCAGTCAAGTCTTAATTCTGCTGTTTGTTAAAGAGATTCCCAGAATTTCCTCTCAGTCTTTATTTCAACCAGTTATGATAGGCTTGAACCAATACTATTTTTAGCTTTCTTTCTAAGAGGATCCTTCCTTTTGTCTCACTAATATTACCTCTAAGGCTGAGAGGACAACTACTTTGGGGGATTTTTTGAGACACAAAAAAAGAAAGAATAAAACAAGGAAAAATAAAATTCTGACTCTCAGATCTTTGTCAATTACAGACAATTTCCAAACCATTCAAATCAGTGAAGAACTGCAATAAAACAGGCAAGCAAAATACTAGAGTAGAGCAGAAGGAACCCAGCTCTAACAAAAGAGAGTGGGTTATTCTGCTCCATCTGCAGTGTTCCAGTGTAGTAGGTTTCCTGTGTCAAGCAAAAGCTATTATTACACTGCAGAGCAGGGAGCAGGGTAAGGATATTACCAAAATGATTCAGAGGTGCCAGACTTGCAGTTTCTAAGAAACTAAAACTATGAGGTGAACCAGCAAAATGTGTATCAATTATGAAAGAAAAACAAAACCAACAAAACAGAAAACTTTTTGTCACTGCAGGATGCAATGGAAACAAAGAAAGAGACAGGAGTGAACACTATTTTTTTCAGTTATCAGGACAAACAAATCACCCCTTCTTGTCTTCAGGGCTACAGGGAAAGGCAGGAAGGTACAACTAACAATGAAGACAAAACTGCATTTAAACAAAGGCAGGGGGAGATTTCAGGATTACAGGGATTTTTCTACTTGTTCATTGCTTCCACATCTATTTATCACCAACATTTTGGCCCAGGTTGTATGGAATGAAAGCAGCCTGGTGAGGGGGGGTTCAGAGAACCATTGCAGCTGACACCCTGTGAGTATGAGAATCAGGAGTTGCTTTTGTTTTTCTAGGTTCCTTGTGATCTTTCATAGCTGCAAAGAAAGACAGATTCTAGACAAAAACCATGAAGTTGTTACCAGGCCAACAACCTTAAATAATCCAAATGAACAAGGCTGGTTTTATGGTAGACATTTATGCACCTGTATCCTGCTTGCCTCTGAAAACTCCAGATGAAGAATCAACATCTGGGGAGCAGAGGAACTTCAGCAGTGACACAAGCTAAGGTGGAGTATTTCACACTGGCAACATGCTTTTAAGCAGCTATGAACTATAAGCCAATATTCCACTGATTAAAGTTTCATTCCTTGCATTAGCAGAATCAAAATCTTGTTCAAGAAAGAGAAGGGTTATTTTTTTTTCCCCCAGGTTTACAGAGGAACAAAGGACCCAACTCATAATACTCCCCTGCTTCAGTTCTTTATGCTTGTTTCATTCACACTCAATTTCTCCCTCTGTGTTGTGTCTCTCATCTTTCAGGCTTCTGTTTGAGGTATCAAGTACATTCCATGGAACAGTTTCAGACTGAGTGTTTTAGACCCACTGGTAGCAAAAAGATGCAATAATAATAAAACACACAATTATAGATAAAAACTTTGTAACAGAAATAGCAAGAGCAGATCTTCTTCACTGAAACTGTACTCTGGTTTTCCATGTACACCTCTGTAAGATACACTGTTCCTGACAAACCTCAATAGTATTTCCACAGGAATATTTCCTCAGTAATATTTTCACATAGCAGAAAGACAGATTTGTCAATTCTCTCCTTTTCTATCCACTCCTTGAGCAAAGGGAGATGATGTGACCACGGCAGGTGAGTCCTGTTTCGTTAGGAAACTACTTCCTCCCCCAGATCTGTTCCCAGACAGTGGCAGCTCATAGTTTTAAGCAGGGAACAAAATTAAGAAGCTTTTCCTAATTAGTTCATCTGTGCTGCATTAAATTTGTGCTGGAAGGTTCCCAACATGGTCTGTTGCAATTATTAACAATGAATAGGCATCTCATAAAATACTGACACAAATGGCTTTCTGAAGGAAAACTGGCAGGTTTGGCCACACCTCCTATAATTATAAATGTGAAAAGGTTTTCTGAGGAAAATGGTTTTTTAATGAAGGTCTCCCAGTAAGCACTTGGGTTACCATACAGCAACCTGCAAATGAGGTTACTGGGAGACATCCCACCTCCAGTTGAGCTCTACAAGCAGTCTGGGAAAAATTCTGCTGTCCAGACGTTCATGTCAAAGAAGTTTGATGCAGATGAATACTGGGAGTCTTGCCTGCAGTAGGGAGGGATGTGACAGGACAAGTGACAACAAAAGCACCAACGTTCAGGTGTCAAACACAAAGAGTGGCTTTAAGCCAGCCCGGGGGTATGCACGAAGGGAGCAAGAACTCAATTTCTCTCAAGGGGCAAGAGATGATCAGCAGACAATCAGAGCAGGAGAACTGCAATGTCAGTCAGAACCCATGGAGCAGAAGCCCACGGTTTAATCTGCAGATAAACCCCTGCTTGCAATGTAACCTTAAAGCACCAGGCAAGGGTCACATTTCCAGTTTTTCTTTCCAGTTTGCAAACACTTTACAGATACTGGGAACCTGGGAACAGGCTGAGACTGCACAGACACCCAAGAAAACATCTCTGCCCCAAACACCAGGGTACACAGCAGGTTCTTCACATTACATTCCAAAAAGTCTATATCCACAACTTAGAGACCCAGCTCCAATTCACAACACGTGGAGCTACTTACAAAATAAACTGCTCCAAAGCTTCCATGGCCAATCTCTCGGAGATCTGTGAAGAGCTTTTCTGGATCTTCTTTGAAGAAGAGCTCTGCAATTTCGGGGTCCTTCAGGCTGCCCGCTCGGCTGGTTGATGGCATCCTGCTGGGCAGTGAGCCGACCGACTATCTGGGTTTAAAGTGCTGCCTCAACCCTTGGTTCATCTGTATGAATGGAGCCTCTTCAGCATGGATTACTGCAAGAAAAAAAAGATTGCAACCCTTCATTGATTATCCTCAGAGAGCCAGGAACAGAGCTACAGCAGAGCAGCTGAAGAGTGAAGCAACACAGCAGAGGTGCCACCACAGTGCCACTCAAGCATTTCTACAGAACACCAACCCAAACTGGAACACAAAATGAGCCACATTCCTTCTTCCAGCACCTGCTCAGTCAGCAGCAGAACCTATCTGACCTACAGTCCATCACTAGTCAATGAGTATCACCCCGACACCCTCTCTCTGAAGAGTTACATCCACTTACAGTGGGTGCAAAAAGTGGTGTTTGGGCTTTGGGGATGGGACAACACAACTGTACACACCCTGGTCTGCAAGACAGGGCAGATGGTTCAACTATGACACATGTGAACCACCACTGCCATTTACTGATCTGGATTTACACTTAATTCTTCTCAGTACATTTTTTCTTCTGCCCTTGCACTGCAGTGAAGCAGCAGCCAGTGATCCACTTTTACTCATCTCACCCTGCACGTGGAGATCTCTCTCAAGCTCCTCCTTCCTTTTTTGCTTTTTTTTTCCACTTATGTAAACTCATGATCTCTATCTTTCAAGTGCCTGCTTTTCAGAGTCTTATTTGCAACCCGTTGCTTTAGAGGAGCAGCATCTAGAGCAGGAGACACCCAGTTGTGTGTCTTCTTATTCTGCTTCAGCAAATGCAAACACATTTTAACTGTGGCAGCAGGTGAACCAGCCTCCACCAGTAGCCCACTGGCAAAGACTTTCTGCAGAGAGACCTGCAACTTCAGACACCACTGGGAATGTACAAAATCCTTTCTGTTTGCACCATGCTTCTGCTTTCACCTACTCAAAGTGTGTCTTGGAATCCATCCAGAATAGAAGTATAATTTAAAGTTGTGCTAAAACCTCACTGTGTCTTTACAACAGGTGAAGCCAAACAACCATTACAACTAAAATGCTTTTGTTTTTTTTTTCTTCCTAAAGGAAGGGCCTGGGTATTGGGATTTCCTCTGAGTTCCCTGGATATTGTCACCAGTAAAAGCAATTCTGTGTCACTGGTGATCAGCAAATCACAGTCACTTCTTCCTAAAATTCCTGTCTGGTCAGAACTTCTGGTTTGTTTTTTTCTTATTTCATACCCTAAATTTGTTGTTTCAAAGAAGTTTTACATCTTCACAATGGGAAAACAAACAAACAAACAGGCAATAAACCCAAGTTTAAGCAATGTCTCAGAAGGCCCCATCCCTGTCTGTTCATCTTCCTTTTCTGGACAGTAATAAACTCCACCTTTCTCCAAACCCCCAGACAATCAATGAATCATTTGTTTTCCCCTCCCTGTGGAACAATTCCTCCAGGAATGGAAAAAGACAAACTCCTGCATGTTTATGCTCAGTGGCACTCTTCTCTAGACAGCTGCAGCACGTGGAAGTGCCAAAGACTGTTTGCTCCTTATGATTTCAAACAACTGCCAGCATCCCTGCAAGGGGAGCAGGATGGGGAGGGAGGGCCAGCCAAGACATACCTAGCTGGAAAGTGCAGGAGTCTCCAGTTTTTCTGATGAAGACAAGCATGGGGGAGAGAATGCAAGGAAGGGAAGAGAAATCCAACATTTTCATAGCTTTCCTCCAAGCAGTCAGCATTCAGAAGGATTTATAGCACAACCCAAACCACGTTTCTCCACTAGACCAGTCTCGGGGGCTAAGGAAAAACCAACATTCACATCCCAGCGCGGACCAGGGATAAAAATACATCTATAGACACACACAAAGAGAACACATGCAGCTGTGCACAGCCCTGCTGGGCTGCACCCGTGAGCACACACCCCCCGTGGATGCAGGAGCATTGCAGGAGCCCCTGCAGCAGCACAGGCTGCCAGCAGGGCTGAGCCAGGGGCTGGGACTGCACCGGCTCCACCTTCCCTTGCATAACAAGCAACTAATACAGCGTGGGAAGGGAATCATTACCTTCCATCCAGCCCCTACCTGAAGTATATTTATGAAGACTGGAAGAAAAAAGTTGGGTGTTTGGGGTGGTTTTTTTGGTGGTTATTTTTCTTTTTTTTCTCGCAAAGAAGCCAACAATATTCCACTTGATTCCAGCTCTAACAAGCACATAAGACTGAAAGACAACTGTTTCACATTTACAGCCCCCAAAGAAACAATGGACAAAAAGCATCAGTCAGAAAAGCCAGAGAAAGGAGCTGGGGGAAGGGAGCTGATAACCAGAGCACACTCAGTATTATTGAAGGAATGTTTCTTGGATCGACAGTGATGATGTCATGTTCCATCTTTTTAAGAAGCATCAGATTCTTACAAAAAGGACATTGTTGTTGAAAAGCAACTGCTGCACTCCCAGAATGCCCTTTTCCCTACATCTGTTAGTCAGAGGGGCTAGGCTTGGATAAACCTGCTAATGTGGCCCAAAGTCACATGTCCCCGTGTGGAGCCAGGGCCAGGAGGAAACCCCTGTGCACAGCCCAGATGGATTACAGCCCCCTCCAAAAATCACCAGGTTCCTTCTTGGCATCACTGCTGAGCGTGCCCCTGAAGTGGCATCAAGGGGCAGCACTTGTGAGCACTGCTGACACTCGTGCCAGGCTCCCTGACAGCAGAGGTGGCACGGGATGGGCTAGACCAGAGCAGCACTCCTCAGCTGCTGTGCTGCACCTCCAGCTACAGCTTCTCCCCCCCTTTCATCCCCAGAGCAGAGCCTAATTTCATTATCTTTATTCTTGGAAATAATTGCTGCTTCGAAATGCATGAGAATAAAAACATGAAGTATTAAAACCTATTTAAGAGAACAGTCACAGCGTGTGCAGGGCACTCTGCTTATCAGCTGATCTGCTCAGATGGAACAATCAAATGCATTAATGTAAATTCCAGCCATAAAAAAAAGCTTTACACGGCCTCCCTTAATCAAGTGCTGCCATTTTTATGGATGCTACAGCATTCAATTCCCTCAGTCTCCTTTCCACCCAGGCTACACGTGCTGCCTGCCAAGCCCCACGGTGCTGGCAGCTGCCACACTCCTGACACCTGAGCACTCTGGAGAAAAGGAAGAAGTCATGGAGAAGGGGCATGGAATGTGGTTATTGGGTTATTGCATTACTCTAAAGGTATTAAAAAATACAGATGACTTTTCAGATTAAAAAAAAAAAAGCCCGAACGACCTGCAAGTAAACTGCACTGAAAATTAAATTACATACCAGCAGGCAGCTCATTTGCTAAATTATGGTCAAGTTGTACTTATGCATTTTACATTCTTCCATCAATGCAGTCCCTTTATGACAGGCTTTTTGGATCAGTGCAGCTATTCTGTTAAAGACAATTGTTCCCAGAGGATGGCACCACCTTAGGCAGCTCAGATGAGGTGGCTGGACCCTGGTTGTCTCTTACTACAAACAGGACCCAGCAGCCTCTGACTGTGCCTGTCTCTCTGCTACTAAGAGGCACAAACTACCTACAAGCCAACCTGGAGGCTGCTCAAATTAGAGAAAATAAATAGCACATTTTTTCCCAGTTGTCACTCCTACCAAAGGAACGATGCATTGCACAAACACAACTGCTGCTACTTAGATCAATTCCACCCAGAACCAATCAGGTTATGTAAGAATATGAAGAAAAATTCAAATTAAACCAGGGATTGACCAAAGCACAAGACTGAAATGACTCTGGTTCCTGGAGCAGGCTGAGCTAACTCCATTTAGTTAGTAGCCACCATCCCCAGTGTAAATGACACTGACTACAGGCCAAGATGTTTTATCAAATTACTTTCATCTGAACAACCAGCAGTTAGTAAAACCACATGCACACATCCACCAAAGTCTGTGAATCAATCAGATGTTCCATTCCCTGTAATTAAGGCGATATTAAAGGTCCACACCCCCCCACCCCCTGAATCACTGACACAAGGAAGCTGAAGATGAGGACGGGGTCAGACCTGTTCTGAGTTTTCTGCCTCCTTGCAGTGTCATCTCGGGCTGAAGTAAGGCCCAGCCCTGTGACTAACATCCCCTGGGATCCTGCAGAGCAGTGAGCAAAGCTCTCAGTGGTCAGATGCCATATTTGAAGTGCATATTTCAGCCTTATGCTACAGAGGGAAATTGAAATCAGTCCACACTACACTAGGAGGGCTGACGACTGGCAGTGTCATAACTGCACTCAACCAACGTACTAAGAAGAGAATGTACTTGGCCTTCCCTGCAAAGAAGGGAACCTACTCACTCAATTTTCCACCTAGCAGTCATCTTATTTCTCAAGTTCACATCCAGATCAAGCCAGTGAGAGAGATGGAGAGAAGGTCCTTGGTTACACGAACCACGAGATGCACCAAAGCACTTGTAGCTCCTTAAGATGATTCAAAAGTTTGCAGAAATCCAATTCCAATAGAGGCTTGCTTGTAAATTATATATTTTTTAAGCATCTGCATTTCATGTAGTGTAAAGAGTTGCTAAATTTTAGTGTAATTTCCTCTGGCAGGATCTAATGCAAGAGCATCAAATAGATGGGGAAGGAGAATCAGCACACAACTGCTGAAAAAAGGGGAAAGGGGATTTTCTCTTAGTTGCATATGGGTCAGATCTGGGGAGTGTATGAAGCTGAGATTAAATTATCCTCTCAACAGACTAGTAAAAATTTCCTGAATGGCTTCCAGATGACACTGACAATTTCCACCACTATCTCAAATTTGGTAAACTGGAACTATTGAGCAAATTGACTTTTTGTTTGTTTTTCTTTCAGTTATTTCTGAAGTGAGAACGAGATGGTAAGAATGCTTAAAGAATTTATAGATAGTAAGAATGCTTAAAATACTGACAGTTACAAATTTCTGTGTATCACTGAATGCCTGACCTGAAAGCACCATTTTTTTTGGAAGTAGCAGACAAATCACTCCCCATTTTTTATAAGACCCTGAATAAAATCCTGTAAGGTGCACTGCAGAAGGTCCCAGTGTATGGAAGAGAAAACAATGCATTGACCAGCACAGGTTCTGTCTGCACAGAAACAGAAACATGACTTATTTTACTCTGAATTGTGCTCCTTTCAGGCAACACTGGCATTTTGCAACCCCAAGGACTCTCTTCAGGCAACAGCAGTGTGGTGCAAACCCACCCCTCAAGCCCATGGAGTCCTAGGGTGATGATTTGACTCTAGCAGTGGTACAGCTGGTGGACACTTAATCAGAAAAGATGTAGAAGATTCAACATCCAAAGAAATGAACATTTATCCCAGCAGGCTGTGCTGATGCATGTGACTCCAGGAACAATGCTACTATCCTTATTTTGCCATCTGCAAATAAATCAGCCTTCAAAATTCTAGCCTGATGAGTTCCATGAATAGAGAGCTACCTTATCCAGAGAGATAAGTGGCAGATGGTGATTACCTGCTGTATGTCCCATCACTATTGCCTGTCCAGCAAAGCTGGGTAGTAGCCAGCCTGCTGTGGTGGGTCCTTCCCATAAGGGCACAGACAAAACATTGTCACAAAACTGCTCTAAAACTGCCATGAATTTCTAGAAGGAGCAGATCACAAGGCAAGGATGTTATTATGGCTGTTATGGTGAACTCCAGCAGCTTTTTGTCTGTGTGAACACCAGTGTTCAAACAGGCTTTTCTTTCCCAACATGGTAAATTTTTCTTCACCTGACAAAAAAGCATCATTCCAGAAAGATTCCTCTTTTTCTTTCAAAAGAATTTTTGAAGAAGGGTTCTAGCCTGGAAAAACCTCTTTGGAGATTTTCTTCCTTTCTTGTCCTTCTTTTCCTCTTTCTCTGCTTCTCTACCTGTGCTTTTTTTTTCTTGTATTGTACTTCTTCACAGAACACCCTGAGGAAGACACTTCTATTAGAGAACTGCTTGCATTTCTCTTACACATGCACTTGCAGACTCTAGCTTACTTTGATTCCCCCTCAAGATTCTGACACTAAAATGTCCATCATCAACTCCCCAAATTACTTACCCCAGCACACCTTCTGATCCCACTGAGCTGCTCTGCTGGATGTTTACTTTCCAGGAATGTCAGTGGCAAGAGGGTCAGAAAGCTGTTTCCCACACCTCTGCTGACAAGCCCAGGATCTGTGTTTCTGGGCTGGGTGTAAATATTTGTTAGGATGATCCACACCAGCAGCAATGCCAAGAGTGCAACAGTTCTCTTGTGCTTTTTAGTGCAAACAAAGTGGGATCAGTTTCCTGTATTTCTGTAATCTTTCATCTTTTCTAAGTAGTGGAAAAGAGAACTAATTGGGTAAGCCTGTTCCTGGGTTAGAGATATTCTGAATAAACTAAATCTATTTTGACAGGCTACATATGCCAGTTATAAACACTCACAAATACAGCTCACACTACCAGTACTCCTGAAAATATTGGATTTTTAAACTGGTAGTTTTTGCAACATCACTCACCCAAGAAACACCAAATCTACCACTGACCCCACCACTTATAAAACATAAAAGAGATTACTGATGCACCTGAAAGCAATGTTAACACCAACAAGCATCTCACATTTGTTTTTCCTTCTGTTTAAAACAAAAAAGCCATGGGATCCAAAGTCAGACCTGCAGAAGAGCTGAAGCACAGCCAGTGCTCATTTCCCAAAGACCAATGTCATAAAGTTCACCAAGTGCTTAACCAGACCCTGACATATTCAACACGAGCATCTCCTGAATGTCTTTGCCTGTGAGAGTTCTGGTACATTTATTAAGAAGGTCAGCTCTAAATTTAGTAATTCCTTAGGCTAGCAAAGCTATGAGGAAGGCAACTGGAAAAAATGAAATCTTCTGTCCCCCTTCTTTTGCAATTCATTAAGTTCTCAGTCGTTGCCAACTCTTTTGCTTTACTACATAAAGCATCACTTGAATACACTGCATCACCTACAGACAGCTCTCAGTGGCCACATCTCTTGGAGTAAAGAGCACATGTGACAATTCCAGGGCAGGAGATGCTGTGCTGGGAGCATCCTGGCCAGGAAGGGGTTAGCAAGAGGTCAGGCAATTGAGTCCAGAGGCAAAAATACTGGGAAACTCCAGTTGCCCATGGAAAAAGAAAAAAAAAAAAAATACTGGGAAACTCCAGATGCCCATGGAAAAAGAAGAAAAAAAAAGAAGAAACTATTTTGCCCCAGAACGACATATATCTAGTAAATGTAAACAAAGCAGATATTTTGGATTCAGCATAACTAACTGAGAATAAGCTACAAAAGCTCACAATATAAATAATCTTCCTTGAGAACAAGTAATTAAAAAGTAGCAGTATCACATTATTTTAGAAAGGAGGCCTCAAAGTAAATAGTTAAATCTTTCTGAGCAATAAATTAACAAAAAAAAAAAAAAAAAAAATGTTTAAATTGAGCTTGCATTTGAACTGAGTGCAGAATGACACCAGGACACTTGTCCACCCCAGCCATGGCCAGCCTCTCCAGTCCACAGGACAGACTCTGCTCTGAGCAAATATGAACTGGGTGAAACTAAAGCCAGTAGGAACCTAAGGCAGAGAAAGTCATATACAAGCAGAAAAATCCAAGCAAAAAATGGAAGGTTCTGCAGGAATCATCTGAAACCCCAAGTTGTGACAGGGAGAAGCCTCAGGCAGCTGCACACCCTGATCCACTACTGGGATGAGCAAAAGCCATGTCAGGTAAGAAGGTGCCCAGAGATGTTTAAGGTTTAAGGTGTGGTGCTGCTGCCATGAAGAGCATCCATCCAAAAGCTGCTCCTTCAATAACCTTGTAAATGAAACGTTAGTGACCTATGGAGATGAGTTAGTAGCTGCTGGAGCTCCAGAGTGACTGTGCTTTTGTCACCACTGCTGTCCCCTTCTGCCAGCTGCTGCTCCAGAGCAGCTCCTCACAATGGCTGCAGCCAAACCAAACAGAAGAATTAACTGAAATAATAATTAGTGGAAGTAACATGCTAATCACTTGGTGACTGCAATACGCTGCGAACTAACGAGCCAAACATTTATGCACTAGACTGTAAGTCATTAAAACAACAGAACTCAAAAGCATAGTCAAAAAGAAGTGGGCAAATTTTTGTGACTATTAATTAGTCATAGGTGGAAAACAAAAATATCATATCTGAACTGATAGAAAACTCTGAAAAAAAGAGGTCAGATATATAATTACAGATTGAGCAAGGGAAAAGGCCTCAAAACCAGAGCAACCACAGACACTGCAGATCCTGCACTGTATTTGCATTTCAGATCTGGCATGGGAGGGAAAGGAGCATGACAAATTCTATTTAGGGCAGTTGACAGTACCAGAAAGTATAAAACCTTAAAAACCACCATGAATGAGCAACAAGGAGAGAGATGAAAGGTCAGAAAGCAAAGCCATTGAGCTCATATCTACTCAGACTAACAGAACCCAGGAGCTGAGCTTTGTCAATTCTGCTCTTTAGAGGGACTGCCCAACCTGAGGGGACACACCAACAGGGGAGGCAGCAGGGCAGACAACTGCTATGGATCTGTGTCACTGAAAGCAGGTTTAAGAGGTTCCAACAGATTTCAGCATCAAAAGACTTTAAAACCTTCTATAGCTGTGAAATCTGCTGTGCCTGATTACCTGTACCCCATAAATGGAGCACCTTTGCTGAGCAATTACTTCACACCTTTCTAGAGCCTGGGAGCACCTTCTTTTCTGCTGGAATTCCCCAAAGTCCTGGCAATTTGTCCAGTTTTACTCTGGCTCAGGTTATTTATTTTCCCTGTCTCCACATGATTGAGCAGAACAGCTTTTTAAACAGCACACAGCAAGGGGATGAGTCAAAGCAAACAACAACAAATCAAAACACACCTTTTAACCTGATTTACCTACTTGAAGAAATGCTTCTCCAGTGGGTTCTGCAAAGTCTAGATGACTTCTCTTTATGCCTCCCACTTAAAACAAAACATAGCTTTCGATATGTATTAAGATAACAAGCAAACCCTTTTAATTTGATGAGTTTTATCTGCTTTCATGGGGAAAATACTCATTTCAACTAATATACAAGACAATTTAGGCAGCAGTGGTTCAGAAGGAGAGTATGTCTCAGTTGGACAGTGCAGGTGATAGAACTGAAGGTCTTACTGAGTCAGGTTCCTGCTATTTTAAGCAACCATATAATAAAATCCAATCCTCAGACAATAAGCAACTCCTGAGAACTTCTCAATGCCACTTCTCTCGTTATAGGGCTGCTCCAGAACCCCATTCCTATTTTGATTAGGAACCAATCTGAGAATTGATTAAGATTGATTCAGTTTGTATTTATTTGTCAGTTTACACTGACTCTTTTTCCCATACTGTCCTTAAAGATTCCAGTTTTATTCCCTTTCCAATACTGAGGGATAAGCACAAGTAGAGATACAACATCTGTCCCCTTAGGCTGTTAGCTGAAAAAAAACAAGCCAGTTTTGCCTCCCTTTATGACACAGGAGGGAGAACTGACTCCCCAGCCCATCCTAACAGCCATTCCTACACAGATGAATTGTCCTTGCAGGGCTCCTCCATCCTGGGCACTGTCTTGCCCCATCAGCAATCTACCAACCCCCTCCTGTTGGTTGTCCCTCTCACAACCCATCCATCCATCATGGGAAACTCCACACAAGCAGTGTCTAGACCAGAAGTGGGTGTGCATACAGAATGCATCCTTGCTGCAGATGAGGGAAGGGATAAGTAGTAAGAACTACTTTTCTTTCCACTCCTGTGCCAACAGCTGCCCCACACCTCTGCCCCACACCCCCCCGGCCATTCCTGCTCCCATCACATTCCCAGCTACCATGGCTGAGCAAGAAAAGGCCACCACCAAGCTGTCCTGAAGAAAGCACAGACTTCTGGCAAAGAATGAAGAAATAAGCACCAGCTGCACCCCCCAGATCCATCTAGACAGGGCACCAACAGTGAGGAGGGGGAAACTGGTTGCATGACCCCAGGGAGAAGTCACCCACCCATGGCTCAGCCAGCCCCGGGGGGAAGGAGGGTGCCCAGCAGCTCCCTCCCATCCTGCACACCAGCCTCCAGCTGCTCAGCACAACTGCACTGGTCCTGCCCTGCCAGCAGCTGAGATTTCCCCATCCTGGCACGAGAGGAGGTACGTGCTCTGTTTACACAGAGAATTTGGGCACGTCTGCTGAAATTCCACAAACCCCAAAGATTTACTGTAGAAGCTCTGCCTCCAGTTTCACAGAGGAGCAGGAGTCCCAGCAGGGAGACAGGAGACTGAAGCAGGAGAAGTTCACAGGGGCCTTGCTTCCCAAACTGAGGCTGTCCCAGGTCTGTGTGCTACTTTACAGCTGTTCCCTTTGCTGACATCTCATCTCTTCTGCACTCATGTACCCATCACCATGGCAACCACATTCCTCAGAACACAGAATGGGATTTTTTTATCTGGTGTATTAGAACAAAATTATTAAGGTTACAAAGGCAAGCACTCCAAAATTAGAAAGTGTCAGAATTCAGACTGCCATCTCCCTTGCCAACCCATCCTCTCCTGCTGCCTCCCTCCCCATCTCCTGTGCTCACCAGTCACCTCTCCCACAACCCTCCAGCTCCATTTCCCCAGCAGCTGCAGCTCCCTCCTCTCTGCTCCCTCTGCAGCCCCAGTTTCCCTCGACTTCTGTCCCCACATATTCTTATCTCTCCTCTCTCATCTGACTTTTATACCTCCTGCATTCACACCAGGCATCCTCCTCCTCCACACTGCCTGGGTGCTCTCCAGGAATGATTCACGGAACACAGGACAGAGATTCCCAACAGTCTAGGAACTGGAAACAAGAGAAGATTCTCTTGCAAGGAGAAGTCCTTCTGATCTCCTGTAGCCCAGGGCTGGAGCATCTTCAGCTGCTCTCTGAGAACTGCCTGCTCAGCACCAGGAGCTGCAGAATGCCTCAGAAACTCACAGTGCTGCCAGAGTGGGTCCCCACCAAGGAATAACCCCCTTGTCCAGGAACTGCTTTTTTGCAAATACAGTCTCCATCTTGATGGAACTTACATAAAGCAAATTAATCTTTATGCTTTACCTGCCTAGATCATGATTTAATATACAGATCTCACTAGGAGATGCATAAAATGCTCCAATGCTGTGTTTTCTCTGAACACCAGCATTTGCAAGCACTACAGAAGTGAAGAGTGGAATCCACTGCAGAGGAACATACCCAATAAATTCAGCAGATAGCTCTTTACAGAAGGTTTACCAAAAAGTCCATCAAGTGAAGGATTTACTCATCCTGCTGCCTGCCTGCCTCTCCACTAGAAAGACAGGTTAAGTCGATACATCACTGTGCACACAGAAGGTAAATGATTACACCTTTTCTCCAAAAACCTGCTTGAAAAAAGAAATTATCTGTCCCTTTTCTGGTTTTGGCAGTATTACTAATTGCCCTGAACACAAAGGATGAAAGAGGTAGGTCAGCATCTGCACCTCAAGCAAATACTTGGAACAACAATCCAGAAACAAGGCCCACAAAGCAGGTTTTAATGCCCAAGGTCCAGCCTACTTAGGCTGACTCTTACTGGGAGCATTCAAACAAAAATTTTCCCCTCTGCACCAACTCTTCAGCTCCCCAGCAAGAAACACAGCACCTTCTTGGGGCCTGAAGAGAGAAGGAAAGTGCTTAAGTCTCTTGAATGTACCTAGTAAGAAAGTATTTTAAGGCTGAAAAGGCAATTTCAGCTCAAGTAGGAACACATCCATCCTAAATCTGACAGAAAACTGTAATCAGAAACTGATCTATTCCAATGGTAGGGATCCAAACACCTTTCTATTTCCCAGGTTCTTTGTGAGCTCACACACAAAGCTGCTTAATCCAGCAGTTCTCAGCAATCATTCACAAAAGCAAATGAATGAAAAAAGAAATCATCAGCAACCATCTCCCCTCCTACCCTCCAGCCGAGGTGAACGATCATTTGATTGCTTCAGTCCACGGACAAAACTATTTTCTGTGCCTTTAAAGAAAAGGTTAATTGAGGTATGGTGGAACCTGCTCTCTTGCTTGGGCTTTCTGAAAACAAGGTTGTCCAGCCTGTTTCAAGGACTCTGGCCTCAGCTTTTGCATGAGATGAGGCAGGGAGCTGCCAACAGGTGACTTTTCCAAGACTGACCTGACCTTTGAGAGATGGAGTAAAGGAACAGCATTGTAAAGACAAAAAACCCAATTAAAATAATCTTATAATTCTCCCTTCAGCATTCAGTGCTGGAAGGGATTGAGCTCAGCAGCCTTTGTCTCAGGCAACACAGCACCTTGCTGGATGGCAGCAGTGGCTGCTGAGGAGTCTCTGATCCACAGGCAATCAGTGATATATGGTCAAAGCTAAACCAGGCTGCTCAGAAGCACAGAATCTTGCCATCTGATGAGGATGGTAACTGGAGAGGATAAAAGCTACTGCCTGGAGTCTACTAAGAAGCTCTAGGGGCTGAAGGGCATCCTTAAGACTGCAAACATGCAACACAGGGGTCTGGTTCTGTCAGGTTATGGGGAACAAGGGCAGCCACAGGACCAGTGCCAGGAGAGCAGAGGGACATGAGACATTTTGGCCAATAAATCACCTGCAGTGTTGTTTCAGTGTTGGTTTGTTTGTGTTTTGGTTTTCTCAGAAACAGGGCTTGGCATTCTTGCTCCATTTTCATTTTAGCAAACAGACAACTCACACAAAACACTGCTTTTCTTACATGACACCTCCCAGAGACCCTCCTATTTCCCTGGAGAGTTTAGGGAACGTTTTTAGACAAAACAAGAGAAGCTGGCTGCATTAGCATTTCAATACTGTCACCATATCTGTTCAGGTTCCCTTGATGATCCTCTTCCTCACAGTACCTGACTCCATACACAGCAGTGAACCAGCCCTCATTCCGAGGTAGAAAAATCTGTAGCATTTTTCACTTCAATTTTAAGAAAACTCATGGAATTAAAGAAATAAGAGTACATAAGACAATCAGTTGGTACCTGAAATCCAGGTAATTAACAACAGCCTTGCATGTTTAGGTGTTTTCATGCCACAGATACTGAGAAACCATTTGAAATGTCTCAGTGAATTGTACCAGCTTTGAGAAAGAGCTTTTCCTTTTGGGACAGAAGTGATGCTCTGGGGTTGAGGGTATTTAATTGCTGGTGGAAAGTAGAAGAATCTCTCTGAAATAAAGACCATTCACTCTGAAGCTGAAATACTCTCAGCCTGTGGTATGTAAATGTGTTGTCCACACAGACTGAAGCCCTAAGATGCCCTGTCCTAGAGCACAGAGATTCAGAGCAAGAACAGAGAGGTGATGTCCTGTTTCTTCTGCCACCATTAATTAAACAGGGGTTGTGCTTCTTTTCCAAGTTTCAGTGCTATTAAAATAAGAGCAGTTAATTATTTACCTGATTTTATTACCTTCTATCTCGATATAATTTACATTTATCACATGACAGTGTGAAACCTCTGCAGAGGAGCCCAAAGCCAGCAAATAACAAACCAAGACCAATAGCATCTTCTGGCTGGAGACCACCAGTCTCTCAGAAGGTGGGTGCTGAGGGGCTGCCTCTGCTCCAGGGGCTGCTCAGAGGTAGATATTACCAAATTCCTTTCACATCCATTTGGATTTCAGGAGACAAGCACCCACATCACACACAAAAAAGCCACCTTCACAGCCCTTTGGCAGCCAGGGACCCAGAGAATGAAGGAGCTCCTCATCCCCAGAGGCTGCTGTGAAGGGCACTAGTGGAGTGTAACAGCAGAACCATACAGGAAATTTTTGCACCATTGCAGTCTGCACTGCACCTACTCTAGGGATAAATAAAATTCCAATCTCCACAATCTCCAAAGCTGTCAATCTGACACCTTTTGTGAATACTAAATTCACACATACAAAGAACTTTCTCCTTTGTAGGTTCTGAAACATCTCACAGGCCGATTCCTACTGGTAACTGAACAAGCTGTATAATTTCATACCTGGCAATTTGAAGGCTCTTTTTCAGCAGTTTGCAATAATGGATTGTGCCTTTTGTTTTGTCAGTAGGAACAGACAAATAAGAGGGGAAAAAAAAAATCCAAACCAACCCAACAAACCAAACCAGTAAAGTTTCAAGCAACGTTTCCTTCATTAAAAGAAGATCTATTTGCTGACTGCTCCTGCTGGCTAAGAAACAAAGGGAAAGTCAGGTGTCCAGTTTACAAATTCTAAGGATCTTGGATTTTTGAGCTGGGAAAGTAGGACAACCTCCCGACACCTTGGGCAGATACACCCCTAACAACTCACCAGCAAAAGGCAAGAACTGCTCCCTCATCATGCATGCAGATCACCCCTGCAGCCCAGCTGGACTGGGAGCTGCTGAGAACACACCATGCCAGAAAACAGCATTTACTTTTTGGACTCAAGCTAAAGAGCAACCAAGAAGTAATTAAGGTTCCTGAACATAACGTGGCAAAGAATATCAGCTTCAGTGTTGCTCACTGCCCAGAAGCTCTTACTACATCTGCAAAGCTTCAGAGACCACCAGCCTGTCCTCTCACAACTAAACTTCAAATACCTAAAAAAGCCTCTCTGCAGATTAGTTTGCAAAGTCATCTTGAGGGAGGGAATATCTAAATCTTAAAAAAAAGAATAAACCTGTCCATACTTTCATGGCCTGCATCCCTCTGCAGAGCCAAGAAGCTGTGTGACAGTTGCTGCTCAGCCACCAAAGGGCTTCCATCAAAAAGAATGAACTCGGATACCCTCTTACATTAAATTTCACAGTTTTGAACAAAACCAGCCTGGTTCTATCAGTCCTGAACTGGGTTTTGGCTGCTCTGACCCTGGCCAGGGCCCAACAGTAATGGTGGTGGAAGGCTGCTGTTAGTAAAACCATGGTATTTATACAAACATCTGAAGCATATGGGACAGTTGTCTGGTAGAAACCAACACACAAGTGACAAGTCACTGTGCAGTGCTCATTTAAATGTCTCCAAAACAGAGAAAAAAAGCACAGAGAAAGGTTACATTAAAAGAAAAAAAATCTCTTTGAAGCAAGGAGGATGTAGGCATTTCTAAAATGCCTGAATATTTGCATCTGGCACATCATATACATCACATCCTCCAGCAAGGCAGGAGGAAGTTATTCCTCAGGACTTGGTAATAAGAACTGAAAAGAAATAACAGTGCTTCTCTCACCCTTTTTTTTTTTTGTAGTAAGCTAATTCCTGTTGTATAAAGTCAGCTTGAAAGCTCCTTTCAAAGAAAAGGGGGGAGGGAGGAGAGGAGGAATCAGATCTGCTTGTTTTCTGCATTTGCCATGCAGGTCTCGTGCTGAGGACGCAGCAGTGCAGCCCTCGCAGGGTGATGACATCACACCACCAAAAACCAACCCCAACAGGAGCTGGGGACTCTGGGAAACTCAGGAGCTCTGCTGCTGGCCTTGCCTTGTGGACAACTCGAAGCTCAGTGTGCCCACGGGGAGAGGAATATCCCCTGCAGCCCACCAGAAGAGGGGAGGTGACAGGTGATGCTGAAGCAAGAAGTGTTTGGCTGCTGTGTGCCCACAGAGATGCTCTGAACACTGCATTGTGCTTTGTGCTTCTGGGCATCAGTTGCCAGTTGCACAGGCAAGTGGCTTTGACCAGGATGAAACAAAGCAAAACTGCTCTCAGAAAGGTTCTAGAAAGTTATTCCTTCCCTATGTGGCAGGCATTCTGAGAAGCCTCTCTCCTGCAGAGCAAGCACACTGCTACAGCAGAGGAATCAGAAGGGAAACCCACAGCTCTGGTGGGGAGGAGGCATCCAAACCATGGGTGTGCTCATTAAAGTGAGGAGAGGCTGGTGCTGGGACACGTGCACTGGCTGCTCCACCTCACTGCCCTTCCTCTCAGCCCCTCCACATGACTGGCATGCTCAGAAATAACAGGTTTTAAGGGGAAGCAAATCTCCAAAATGCCTCTTGGAGATCCAGGGCACCAGAGATGACACAGGATCATTTTCCTCGCTCCTAACAATTTAAGGTTTAATTTTAAACAGCAACAACCATCAAAAAACAAACAAAAAAAAGAAAAAAAATCTAGAAGAGGAATATCTTGAAAATAGTCACATGGTTCCACTGACAGCTACTGAACAGGGCAGTGGTGACAAATCATTTGACAGCTCTTTTTGGTAATTGAACATGAAACTCAGGAGGCTGCCCTCTCTGTTTTATACACAAGCTGATCAGTATTAGCAGCCTGCTCAATTCACACAGAAAACAAGTAATTTGTGCAAGCAGCAAAACAAACACAACCTTGCTATTAACTTGGGGACAACACTCCAACAACAACCTCAATCAAGCAGATTTTGTCCAGAAAACTGTTTCTAGAAAATGCCATTTCCCAGCTTCTCCCAGACCTCCCCAGATCTTACAGGTCCTGTTGTTACTATTCATCATCCATCTTGAGAAATTCCAGCAAAACAAGTGGTTGATGTCAGATAAAATGCAATTACAGACTTCAGTGAATCATCTGAAGTTTTCTGGAGAGTTGGACTTTAAAACAGTGAATGGTAAAAGGGTAAGACTCTGGAATGTGCTATGTAGGTATCTCAGTCTCCTGCCCTGGTGAAGAAAAGGAGCCAAGTAACTGCCATCAAAGATGCATCAAAAAGGTGGTGACTCCACTCAGAGAAGGAATTTTACTCCTAAATTTGAGCTGTTCCACTGTGCTGTGTCCTGCTGGGTGTCTGGAGACTCCTCAGCACAGAGGGCCAGTGACCACCTCTGTAATTCTCTGGGGATGTATTTACAGAACTCAGTGGTGAGCCCGTATGTGTCACCTCCTCAGAAATGCTAATCACAGGCATGAAATCACCCACAGAAAACCCCTCAATCAGCAGGTGCTCGCTGCCTCCAAACCAGAAAATAAGCAGACAAGTAGAATCACAGCTCACCCCACACTCTCCTTCCACTCCTGCTGCTCCACACCACTCCTGCTGGGCCCCATCATCCCTGTTTCCCCAACATCTATGGAAATGAGCAGGTAGATTTTGCAACGCACATGATAAACAGGTACAAACGATTCCAAACCAAAGCAGGTTCCAAAGCCACGAGCAGATCTTGGAGAAAACTTGCTCAATTTCCTATTTTGTAGCTGTGGCAACACTGAACAAAAATCCCTCAGAAAACCAAGGTCCCAAAGTACTGAGTGCTGCCAGACAGCTACTCAAACCTCAAGGTTTTTAAGCTTTTTGGCTTATTCTGGTTTTAAAATAAAACTGAAGTCACAGAATTCTTAGCTGCAAAGAAGCCCCTGCAATTTAACTGCATGGATATGCTTTCAATGAATAACAACCCTGTAAACCTCTCTGCAGAGCCAGTTAAAGCAGAATCTAGAACAGATGAAAGTTACCTCTGATGAGCTGAGCAATGGCTCCCTCAGCAATGCTCACACACTCCTGACAGGTACAGGGGCTTTAAGCTCTTTTCCTTCCCAGAGTATCAGGTGAGAAGGCTTTCAACTTTTTACAGAAAACATGCATTAAAAAGCAGTATCCATTTGCATTACACAATAAGCAGATCCTTAAAAGATGTGAGATTCCCCCGTGGTTTGGGCTGCACAAACAGGATAAAAGGATACACTCTGCAGCCACAGATCTCCATAAAGATGTCCAGACAATTCCCAAGTCTTGCCATTATATATGCACAGGAATATTTTTTCACTTAGGTGAGAAGTCCCCAGTTTATCCCTGTGTGTGACCAGCTCCCACTGCAGAAAGCCTCACTTTGTGGTGCAAGTTCAGGGGCCAATCCACAACCCATTAAAGGCCCTTTTTAGATTTATTTAACAATAAAAACCAGCAACAAGTCGCATCACAGAAATAGATAATATTAAAATTTCAGGATTTAGTCAGCTCATTCATCAACAGCATCAAAACACCTTTATGATCAGAGAAATCCACACAGGGCTCACACCATGAACCAAAAAGCCAATCCCCTGCATTATTAGTAGATCAGGCAGGCTCTGAGGAAGAGATCTGGGACAGCAGTGCTGCTGAACTCTGAGGTCGCTGCTGTCCCATCACTCTCCACCTCACCTATTGCTGCTGCTTCTACTTTAGGAGGTACCACAGCCCTGCTGTCAGATGTTAGCTGGGGACCAAGCAGAGCAATTCCACCTCTGTCACCAGCTCTGGGGGGTGAATCACTCCCTCCTCCACCTGTACTTCAGCATCCTCACCTGATAAATGTGGAAAAATATGCCTTCATCATCCATTTCAAATACCTTGAGATTTATGGATGCAATTCAGAACTGGGAATTACTATTATTATCCTGCCAACTCAGAGAAAAGTATAAAAAGATCACGTATGTAAGACAATCTTTCTGTGTTATAGCTTACTTAAATTTCTATTTGTGTATTAATATTTAATTTCTCATCGTATTAATATTAATGATAGCTATTTCTATTTAAACAGAAAAATATTTGTAATACCTACAAAGAGCATTGTGATTATACCCATTTATACTCACTACAGTAATTAATTTTCACTGAGATTGCAATGGGGAGACTATTCAAATGAGGACCATACACCCTGGTGCTGGTGTTGGAGCAGCCACTGGAAAGACTCCAGAGCCCTGTGTGATGGCCTGACTGCAGTCACCCACAACCTCTAATTCCTGCAACAGGGGAAAAGACAAGATACTTAAAATGATGTGTGAATTAATATTTTATTAACATCATTAATTTTTTTTCATGTAGGGCCTTCTCCAAAATGGTTTTGGTTTTAAGTGTGCATCAAACCCTGTCCAGTTTTTTTCAATAAACTAGCAAATATTTTTTTTAAACATTCTTTGTTTTTGTGACTAGAGCTAGAGAAGGTAAATCACAGTCTTTGTAAGTAAATAAACTCTTTTTGTGTTAGTCTAGTATCCAAAGCACTCTGATTGTTATTGTCAAATCAAGAACAAATCGTTTGGCCAGCCCTGAATTTGCAAACAAATTCAAGATATCAGCACTGCAATGAAATCAAAGGGTGAGGATGAGAACTTGCTTCTTCTATTACATTTTATTCTGGATAAAGTGCATGCTTGACCTCTTCTGANACACTGAACAAAAATCCCTCAGAAAACCAAGGTCCCAAAGTACTGAGTGCTGCCAGACAGCTACTCAAACCTCAAGGTTTTTAAGCTTTTTGGCTTATTCTGGTTTTAAAATAAAACTGAAGTCACAGAATTCTTAGCTGCAAAGAAGCCCCTGCAATTTAACTGCATGGATATGCTTTCAATGAATAACAACCCTGTAAACCTCTCTGCAGAGCCAGTTAAAGCAGAATCTAGAACAGATGAAAGTTACCTCTGATGAGCTGAGCAATGGCTCCCTCAGCAATGCTCACACACTCCTGACAGGTACAGGGGCTTTAAGCTCTTTTCCTTCCCAGAGTATCAGGTGAGAAGGCTTTCAACTTTTTACAGAAAACATGCATTAAAAAGCAGTATCCATTTGCATTACACAATAAGCAGATCCTTAAAAGATGTGAGATTCCCCCGTGGTTTGGGCTGCACAAACAGGATAAAAGGATACACTCTGCAGCCACAGATCTCCATAAAGATGTCCAGACAATTCCCAAGTCTTGCCATTATATATGCACAGGAATATTTTTTCACTTAGGTGAGAAGTCCCCAGTTTATCCCTGTGTGTGACCAGCTCCCACTGCAGAAAGCCTCACTTTGTGGTGCAAGTTCAGGGGCCAATCCACAACCCATTAAAGGCCCTTTTTAGATTTATTTAACAATAAAAACCAGCAACAAGTCGCATCACAGAAATAGATAATATTAAAATTTCAGGATTTAGTCAGCTCATTCATCAACAGCATCAAAACACCTTTATGATCAGAGAAATCCACACAGGGCTCACACCATGAACCAAAAAGCCAATCCCCTGCATTATTAGTAGATCAGGCAGGCTCTGAGGAAGAGATCTGGGACAGCAGTGCTGCTGAACTCTGAGGTCGCTGCTGTCCCATCACTCTCCACCTCACCTATTGCTGCTGCTTCTACTTTAGGAGGTACCACAGCCCTGCTGTCAGATGTTAGCTGGGGACCAAGCAGAGCAATTCCACCTCTGTCACCAGCTCTGGGGGGTGAATCACTCCCTCCTCCACCTGTACTTCAGCATCCTCACCTGATAAATGTGGAAAAATATGCCTTCATCATCCATTTCAAATACCTTGAGATTTATGGATGCAATTCAGAACTGGGAATTACTATTATTATCCTGCCAACTCAGAGAAAAGTATAAAAAGATCACGTATGTAAGACAATCTTTCTGTGTTATAGCTTACTTAAATTTCTATTTGTGTATTAATATTTAATTTCTCATCGTATTAATATTAATGATAGCTATTTCTATTTAAACAGAAAAATATTTGTAATACCTACAAAGAGCATTGTGATTATACCCATTTATACTCACTACAGTAATTAATTTTCACTGAGATTGCAATGGGGAGACTATTCAAATGAGGACCATACACCCTGGTGCTGGTGTTGGAGCAGCCACTGGAAAGACTCCAGAGCCCTGTGTGATGGCCTGACTGCAGTCACCCACAACCTCTAATTCCTGCAACAGGGGAAAAGACAAGATACTTAAAATGATGTGTGAATTAATATTTTATTAACATCATTAATTTTTTTTCATGTAGGGCCTTCTCCAAAATGGTTTTGGTTTTAAGTGTGCATCAAACCCTGTCCAGTTTTTTTCAATAAACTAGCAAATATTTTTTTTAAACATTCTTTGTTTTTGTGACTAGAGCTAGAGAAGGTAAATCACAGTCTTTGTAAGTAAATAAACTCTTTTTGTGTTAGTCTAGTATCCAAAGCACTCTGATTGTTATTGTCAAATCAAGAACAAATCGTTTGGCCAGCCCTGAATTTGCAAACAAATTCAAGATATCAGCACTGCAATGAAATCAAAGGGTGAGGATGAGAACTTGCTTCTTCTATTACATTTTATTCTGGATAAAGTGCATGCTTGACCTCTTCTGAAGTCCAGGGTGTTTGGGACTCTGCACTCTGTCTTCCCAGGCAGCAAAAGAGGGACATTTTGAAGGCTCTGGTCAGTTCAGGATTGCTGTGTAGGTTGAATTGATAAGAACATGGTCAACTTCTGAGCTGACAGCTCACAGTAGCACCTCCTGGGAGTGGGAAAAGGAATTCTCTGCAGTGATTGTCATGCAATCACTGAACTCAGACCAAGCGTCCCCAAGAAACCCTCCTTCCCCACCTCCACTGGCATGCTCTGGGCACCTGAGGTGGAACAGAGATGCTCTAGGATCCCTCTGCCCGTGGATTGTGACAAATGGAGGTAAAATCCTCTTCCATGCAGCACAAAGGACAGATGATCAGCATGCAGATGGGCTCGTCTGCATTCTTGCTGCAAAACGGGCAGGTCCCAGCAAGAATTAACAGGAGGTTCTACCACACACCTCCAGCCAGAGCCTAACCTAGTTTTAAATACTTCAAAGCACAGGTTAGAGGGGGTTTTCTGTAGAAAGGGAAGAAGGAAAATTAAGCCAAAAACCGAGGTAAGAGTTCAGTGTTTGCCTATATGACAATTAGCCTGGAACACAAATGGAGCTTGGTGTTCTAGCAAAGGCACTGCCTCTGAAACGTGGCATTATTCCCTCCCCAACTTTGATCACACTTCTAGGAGCCAGCATGAGACTTTTGTCAGGGCCCAGGTCACCTTCTTTTAGGATTAAAAGTTGCAAACCACCATAACAAAGCTCAAGTGTAGCAGCCTGCCTGCATCTTAGGGTACACTGACCAAGTGTCAAGTGGGGTTTGCACCAGTTCAGCTGATGAAAAATCCCATCCCTGTCACACAGTCTGCACGGGTGGTGAGACCACATCACTACAGTTAGTCCAGCACCTAATTCTCAAGACAACATGTCAATAAGCAAAGAGGAAAAAGCCCAAGGTAGGGCTTGTATGATGTAGAGATGTAGGAGGGTGGTGGCTTTAAAGGCAGAAGCTCCTGTGCTCCCTTGGACCCTTGGAGCTTACCTAGGGGTACAGGGCAAAATCCTCCATAAATAGATCTCCACAACAGAGTTTAACTAGTTTGCTATCTAGGCCAAGAAACAGTTCAGGAACACATTTAACACACTTTCAGCTCATCAACTCATGGCTGGCCCAGAACTGATTTTAACAACTGCCAACTGCTCCTTGGAACAGGCGAAGCCAAGAGGGGCAGATCACAGCCTAGGGTCTGTGAGGGGCACAGAGACAACCCCAGCATCCAGCAAGGCAAGGCAAGGCACATTCAAATCCCATGATCTTTATTCAGATTGGGTTACAAGGAAGTGGGAACTGGGAGGAGCTCCCAGCAGTGACAACTGCAAGGCAGAAGTGAAGAGAAAACATGTTGCACTGCCACCGGGACGCAGCTTGAGAAATCCTAATAACCACTGGGTTCCCAGGGAGAAGGTTCCTGCACTACTTACTGGCTACCCGTGGCCTATTTGAGAAACACTGCTAGCAAAAATAACCTCTCTCCTCATCTCCTCAGCTGGGGGAGGGAGTGCCAGCCACCAGTCAGAAGGGGACTGAGGCAGGGAAGGAGAAATGCACATGAAGAACGGGGAGGAAGGCAAAAAAAAATAATAAACATGTGCAATACCACATGTGAATCTTTCCAAGAAATCCCAATACAGCAGTTCTCTGGGAACAGGCTCACGGGGCTGTTGCTGCCTTTTGAGCTGCAGTACGTCAGGGAAGAGGAAGGATTGCTGGATGCTTGGAAAACAGAGTGAACACATGGATGGGGAACCAGCCAAAAACTGTTAGAAGAAATGTTCCCTACCCTTTCAACATACTTGCATTTGGACAGTCCACTTTCCCATGCTCCTGGATCCCAAAGCTCTCCACAGGTTAGAAAGCAGCCAGACCAGAATGAACCAAGCAATGCAAAGAGAGGGATTGATCCTAAAGGACCTTGTCCCTCAAAAACTCTGGCTGCTGATGCTCAGTGGATGGCATCAGACAAAAGGGAAGAAAAAGGGGTTTTGAAGTTCAGCTGAACTAAGTGAAAAGCTGAAAGCAACTTCATTCACAGTTTGGGTATAATACACATCAGCTTTTGGTCTGAAAGCTCTAACCAAGAATCTTTGAGATTAATATTAACCATCAAAATTTACTTTTCAAATATGTCTTGACATCAGTGACGTGCAGCACGAGCTTCCAACTGAATTTGCAGGCACCACTCACCCACATTCTGATCCAAGGCTGCCCTCCAAACACACTGCACTTGATGAGCGTAGGAGAAAAACTGTTTTTATAAAATTACATCTCACTCTAAAGAAAATATTTGCATGGCTGTAGCCAGGAGTGTAGTAAGGGTCACTGGAAGATCACAGGCACAGAGAACTGCACAGCCTGCCAGCTTCAGAGCTCTGTGATTTTTTACTTCTTTTCCTCAAGATCTGTTTTCCCCTAAACAAAACATTTCAAGCCTTTTCCATTCTAAGGACAATACTCAATATGTAAATCTCATGCTGTCACCCCAGCCTGACCCCTAGAGAAAAATCAAAACTGCTTCTGGCCAAGCACTACAACAGGCAAAACTATCAGCTACTGTCCACTCGTATTAAGAAGCCATCAGCACTAACTCGTGTTGGGCTGTCCTCACCATACCCCTGAGAGAAGAAAAACCTCCTCTCTCAGCTACAGTGCAGGTGCCTCAGTAACTGCACAGCTCTGATTAAACTGGAGAAACTTTCCTGTTTAGACAAAACTTATTGCTGCTTTGGCAATTCCTTGCTATGTTTACAGAGGCTACCTTGCCTTTTCTTCTGGCAAAGAACCCAAAACTTAGCAGGATATTAAAAAAAAATAACAAACCAAAGCACAAAACCAAAAAAAACACCTTGTCAAGAATAGCAATGTACTGATTTCTGACAAAATATTAACAGTTCTCAATGGCTTCCCTTTGGTAATGAAAAAAATAATCCTGTCATTCCAGTGATCACCAAATATTTGTTTAAAAACATGCTTTAAGAAGCACCCACTGTGCTGTTTAATGTCCATTGTGCTTCTAAGGGCCTTCAGAAAGCATCCCTTCCTCCATGTTTGGTGCTGTAAATGAGCACTCAGACAAGAAGGAGGGAATACAGTGTGTAAAAGCCATCCCTGCTTTTAAACAGCAGCCTTTTCCTCCTGTTTTGGGCACTTTTTCCCTTCAGACACTTTGCACTTCACCTCTCATTTGATGTTTTCATATTTTAAGTTCTGCTTTCACAGGAAGGACTCTCTTCCCAGCTCTGCACAGCTGAGCTCCCTCTGGAACTTCACAAGGGGATTAGTGCTTTTCTGACCCTTTATCCATTGGATTTTTTCCAGTCTCTTCTCCACACAGAAATCAATGTACGATGAGCAACTCCTCAGCATCTTAAAGAACAATGAAAGTGAAGAGCCCTAAGTGCCACCAACCACCTCCATCTCCAGACATTTCTCTCTGAACCAGCTGTGGTTCCATGGCAGCAGGAATTGATCTGTCCTGGTGCAGCCCAAGCCCTTGGGTGGTCTCCAGCATCCCCTAAGTGTGCACAGAGCCATTTTCAGATCACTAAGCCAACACCAACATCTTTGCCTTTCTCCTCAGGTTAGCTTTCTGCTGGTGAGGCTCAGTGCAGCATCCAAGAGCAGAGGCAATGGAATGATACAAGCAGGTGGAGGATGCCATCAGACCCAGGATCCTTCCAAATCAAATGTGATTCTAGTCTGGAGCTGAAGATCTTTCCTTTGTCCAGGTTCACAGAAGGGAATAAAACTGGAAACCTTCACACTAAGTAGTGATCTTGAACTGGAAACATGTGATGGTCACCCATAACTACTGTAATTCAGGAGACAAGAGCCTGGGTCACCACTAGTAACACCAAAGATTTTTATAGTCTCTAGTGTGCTCTTCAGCTAACAATATGTTGTTTACATGAGTTTAATAGCAACACAAACAGAAAAGAAAATGCTTCTAAGATAGGAACTTGGTGATTATGCAAGTGTTCTCCAAAATACACTGAGACAGGAGAAAGAAAGTGGTATTTATCATAGCTCCCTTACCACTTCTGATAACAAAGAGAGACAGATCAACCCAGAACATTTTCTTACTGGAAAAAAAACCATCTATACCATCAAATAAACTTCTATGAGCCATATTTTGCAAATGACTGTAGTCCCTTTTGAGTTAGGCCAGAAGCATATCCTTGGAGAAGACAGACAAGAGACAACAGCAGCAGCACATCCCCTGTGTCATTGCTAGAAAGAGATCTAGCACCTGAGAACAGCCAGTGTTGCAGTTGAGTGTGCAATGGTTGCACAGAGGAACTCACTAGTGCAGCCAGCCACCTACAACATCTTTAAAACAAATCTCTGAATTCACTGCCCTATCTATTGTTCTCCACAAAACATCCTCATTACAGGAAATCCAATGCTAGGATACATCTGAAGATGTAATTATTAGTGTGATATTTGCTTCTCTTCTAATGTATCTCACCGAGGCTGGTTTACAACTCATTAAAAATCTGTTATTCGGGTGACAAACACAGGTGAATTCTAATGGAAAGGAAAAGATCAAAGCTGCAGAATGTGAAATGTTATTTAGATGGAAGTAAACAGTTAAAGTTCCCCAGGTTGGCTTACACCAGGATTTAATGGAGATATATACAATAACTTCTTCCAACAGCCTAACTTGAGGCCTAAGTCATCTTCTCTGTACATCATTTTAACACCAACATCTGGTCCCCTACATACAGCACTTAATTTCAGCCTAGTTAAAAAGAAAAGAATATCAAACTATCCAAGGAGTTTTTACTACAGGCAGTTGTGTTTCAACAGGATTAAATTTAATTTAAGCTGCTCTACCAGAATCACTTTCTCTTCAGTGAGACATTCTTAACGGAGAAAAACATTCTCTCCCAAGTTCAAAGGACAAATTAAGGTTCAAGTTTATCAGTGTATTTCAGTCTGCAGATAAAAGGGAAAGGAGTCCTAAAAATGGCAAACATACCAGTCAGAACTAGGCCAGTGTTGTGGAGAATCTAATATGAAGGCTCAAGCCAATCCTTGATTAGGTTTGCCCTTGGATAGAGGTACCAAAAACTATGGCAAGCTCACTGTGAACAGGCACAAAGGCAAGGAAAAGGCAGATTTAAAACAGCTGCAAGAAAAAATATGTACCTAAAATGGTATTTATTGCACCAGAAGTTGCTATTCTGTAACTGTGAAATATAAAAACAAACCTTCACTGGGGTCAAAATATCTCACTGCCTTCCACCATGTTTTCACTATTCTGATGTGGCATCTACT
The DNA here is from genome assembly GCA_013401355.1 of Ceyx cyanopectus. NCBI lineage: Eukaryota > Metazoa > Chordata > Aves > Coraciiformes > Alcedinidae > Ceyx > Ceyx cyanopectus. The sequence goes on along the minus strand of VYZU01049054.1, from coordinate 30,226 downwards.
AGGGCTCTTTTTCAGCCAGGGAAGGTCTGAACTACACTGTTCACCAACACATATGTGTAGTGTTAGGGGTGGTATCCTTGGAACATTTCATTTGAAGCATTCCAAGCTGATAACCTTTATCCAAATACATAAAACGAGAGCCATGTCAAATGCACTATAAATAGCATTAATAGTAAGGAATCAATACCATCCAAACCTTTAGGTAACATCTTATTAATCCGCCCTTGGCATGCATGCACACACTGCTCCGAGGGCTCTGGGAACGCAATACTCAAAGGTGAAGGGCACAATTTGTTCAACTAGTTAATGCAACTGCGATTTAACCAACACAGCCACTAAAATGCCACCTAATGAACCACTTCATACCGTGATAAGCAGCAGCGGCAAGCACGATAAACACGAAGCATTTTTCGAAGAAAATAAAGACCTCAAGGCTAATACCGTGGTCTCATTTTTTTCCTCAGACACATAAAGATCTACATTTGACAACAACCGTTTTAATCCCCGATTTTCTCCCCCCTCCTCCCCTTCGTTTCTTGCACCGCGCCCAACACAATGGTACAACTGCATCTTCCAGGTATCGCCCGGCTATTTATTTCTGCTTTCACGGTGACAAAGGTGAACTCGAATGCTCCGAGGATGCTTGCAGCAAAGCAGGCTGAGCCATCTTTCTCAAGACATCGCCGCACGGGGGGTTACGGAAATCTAGCCTCCATGAGATGTTTTTAATCTGACAAATTAAAATGGTTGGGAAACGCTATTTGGCTAACGGGATCGGCCGCCACATGCACGGCTGAGGGGAAGCGAGAAAAAGGTCTTTAAAATAGGTCACTTTCAGCCAAATCCCGCACCAGCACCGAACAAAATGGTATTTACACTGAAAACTCACCACTTGGGGAGGAGCGAGAGGAGGGGAAAAAAAAAAAAAAAAGGAATTAAAAAAAAAAAAAGGAGCGGGGGGGAATGGAGGGGGGGGGAAGAGGGGCAGGAATCCGCGCTGCTCTCTGAGGGACCCCCTCAGCTCCCCGGGGGCTTTCGGGCTCGGGCACTTAAACCCACGGGAGCGGAGCAGACAAAAAGGCCCGAAGCGCCGGGCACGCCTGGCCGGCGGGAGCCGACAGCCCTGCCCCAGCCCTAGGCCTCTGCCGGCCCCTGACAGCGGCGGCCGCGGGGAACAGCCCGACGGCGGCGGCCGCCCCTCCGCGGGAAGCGCCATTTCGCCTCCCGCTCCCCCGCCGCTGCTCGGCGGCCGCCGCCGGGGCCGAGGCAGCAGCCCCGAGTCCTGCGGCACTGCCGCAGAGCGCGGCGGGGGAGGCGCCGGCCCCACCGGGCCGCCCCCCCCCCCCCCTTCTCCACCCGCTTCCTCCGCCACCCTCCTCCTCCTCCTTCTTCACCCCTCTCGGGGGCGCCCCCCGCCACCGACCCGCCCCGGTCGAGCCCCCCGCCGCGATGCCCGCCTTACCCTCCGCCGCAGCCGGGCTGGGAGCGCCGGTCGGCCCCCCGCGGAGGAGGAGGAGGAGGAGGAGCGGGGCAAGGGGCGGCGGCCCCGCGGGGGGAGGCGCCCCCGGAGGGGCGTCAGGCCCGGCCCCCGCGGGTGCCCGGGCG
>VYZU01049054.1:0-28519 GCA_013401355.1 Ceyx cyanopectus | reverse complement strand
TCTCCCCCCCCCCTCCCGCCCCCCTCACCGCGGCCGGAGGGAGGGGCGGGGGGAGAAGAGGCGGGACTGGGGCGGAGGGGCCATAAGAGAAGGGGGCGTTGGTGTGAGGGGTAGTTTGGGGGAGAAGGGGGGTGGAGAGGAGGGTAATGAGGGTGAGGGGTCGCTGAGAGGCGAGAACTAGAGAGGGGTCTGCTCGACGGGCTGGGGAGTGGCAGGGAAGGGAGTTACGAGAGACCCCTGAGGGGACTTGCAAGGGTGATAGGGGCCTGAGGGAGAAGGTGTTGCGGGGGCTGCTGCTGAGGCCGTGAGAGCTCCATGAGGCTGCTGCGGGGGCAGGGGGGGAAACTGAGGAAAGGCTTCCAGGAGCTTGGCCGGCGGCGCTGGGAAGGAGGAGGGCTCGGGCCTGGCCGTGGGTGAGGAGATGGAGAACGAGGGAAGGGGAGAGGCCTGGAGGCAGGTGGGAGCTTGTCGGGGAGGGGTGTGGCGGAGGAGGCTGGGTTTGAGCCAGGGCAGCTGGGGTCAGGATACCCGGCTGAGCGGAGCTGCCTCGCTGGCCGGGAACAGCTCAACTCTGGGCGATAATCCCAGGAGGTGGTAGGTGTCTGCTGGTGGGAACCCTTGTGCAGCTCGCCTCGCCAAATGGGTGCGTTTCAGGCTCATCTGCTCCTAGATGGGCTGTCTCTGGTTTATGGCCAGAAAAGGTGGGGGGACTAAAGCGTGAAAATCCCCAAGACTGAGCACATGACCTCCCGAGGTGTAGCCTTGGCTCTCCAGGGTGGGTTTTGAACTTGGTAGGGTGTTGAGCTGTTGTGTGCTTTGGTGTCTCCCTCTATGAACTCAAGATAACAGTTGGCTTCAAGCAGGGATTAATTATCACATCTTGTAGTCATGTATTTGTTTATTTGTTTTTACTATAGATTACAGCTGGAGGAATTCTAAACAGTCCACCTTTCCTTGTCGTGGTGTTTAAGTGCATTGTGCTCCTGTCTGAACAGAGGAAGTCACTGAGGTCAGTCTCCCTTCTGTTTATAGTTGCTTTCCCTTTCAGAAGTATGAGGACAAGGAATCATCAAAATAACAATTTGTGCTGACATCCTGATAATAAATTAATAGAAACCGTTGCATAAGACACAAAGTTTGTAAAGGGTGTGTTTGTAGGGAGTGCTTCCACTTTTCAGTTCAGGGTTGTGTCTGAAGGGAGAGTTCTCAGTTTTAAAGCACCCTCTGGATAGTCACAGGTTTGTGGTGTCCCCAGAGTGAAATAGCATAATTCTGTAAATTACTGATACCACTGAAAAAAACAAAACCAAACCACAAGCCAAACAAAGTTCCTTCCTAATTCCCTATAAACTAACAAGTATTCTGTGCCATAAAAAGGCTTTGTATCCAGCAGGCATTGAGGAGGATACTGGATACTGTTGGTCTAAACTTGCCTTTAGATGAGCAGAGCTACTGGGGGCTCTTTAACCTGGGATGGGGAAACCTGAGGAAAGCTGAGGACAGAGGTTGGCTGTAATAGCTGTGGACCACATCTAGAGTTTCACCAACTTATCACATCGTGGTCTGATACTTTGCCTTTTCAAATCCCAGTAGGAAAAGCAAGACAAATGTGGATCACTTCAAACATATGTTGTTTTAAGTATTGGGAGAGGCAAACTAAAGGTTTATCTGATTATCTCAACCTTGAAGTTGGCAGCTACGACAGGAAACTTGGTTTCATTCATCTGCCAAAGATATTTGTAGCATATCGTTTGACAAGTTAAAAGGCTTTTTTGTAATGGCATAAAAATAAAACCATCCACTTTCTGAAACTACAGTTTCTGTCTTCTAAAATAATATGGCTTTGGAGGCAAGCTTCTGGGGAAATTAAGGACATACTTGAAAGGTAAATATTTGTATTTTAAAACGTTACAACATTGGGTGTTTAACACCAGTCTGCCCATCAATATAAATTTGTGCTTGTGCTGGTTTTGTCAAATTAGCAGGTGGGTTTGCTTTTGCAGCTGGGAGAGCTCAGTGGAGCAGTCAGAGGGAGTGATCTGCCTGTGGGGTCATAAGGTAGGATTGAGAATTATTATTCTGAATCTTGAGCTTGTATTTCTTGCTGCAGTCAAATTGCCTTCAAAATCCATGAATTAAGGAGAGGAAAAGCTTCAGCTACTGGGGTCCATGGAGCCAACCCAGCAAACACCAGCAATGATTCTGGGCCTCTGCTCTTTGTGTTGCATGCCTAAAAACATGATGATGGTTTTGGGTAAAAATCCTTAGAGTCTCAAATGGTGGCTGCAGAAGAAAAATGTGAATAATTCTTTGCAGTTAACTATAAACTATTTTACTTAGAATATTAGATCTACATTTGCTACACACTCGGTGACTACTTCAAAAATAAACATCATGTGTGGACCACCAGTTGAGAAAAAGCCTGCTGAAATTCTGGAGAGCCAGTATGAAAACTATGATTCATTGTCACCAGATAAATGAAGCAGGCACCTTTCTAGCCCTGTGCTGTTAGGTATTCTCCTGCTGCCTTCTCAGATGATCATGGTAGGCATCTATCAAGTTAGTTTAGCATAGTTTGCTAATTTCCTAATACAAATTTAGTTCAAGGAGCTAAACAGGTTTGTATGTCTGCACCTGGGATTTCCAGGAGTCTATCAGGTAGCTATAGCCAAAGTGAATTCCATCTGAAGGAGGAGCTGGGACATCAATAAATAAAACCACCAGTTGCTTCTGTGTTCAGCTGGCAGGCAGGACTGGTTTCAGTGTGTTGTTCCCAGTGTGCTGCCACAGAGCTGGTCCTGGGATAGTCCCACACAGGGATCCAGTGCAGACAGGGCCTTTAAGAGCAAGGCTCAGCTCCATCATGCTGCAGGAGAGGAAGCAGAGAACAATACTGCAGCCAACGGAAACTGTGGCAAGAATTTAGTCAAGGCACATTGTAATTACTCGAGCTGGGAATTTGGCCAGGACATTGGGGTTAACACCCCTACTTCTTTAGAAGTGTCATAGTTTATTTTTTTTAATGACTTTTAAGTGATGAGAAGCTTGGCTTTCTGTCTCAGCAGAGTGGCAACACCTCCAGCAGCATAAACTTCTTACAGCAGCATGAAGGTGCTGGTTCAGCTCTAACTGGGAGCAGTGATGGGGCCTAGTACAGTGATCACTGCTTTATAAATACTTTCAGGAGATAAGAAGTGTGATTGGAGCAGAGTTTCAGCTGCTGGAATCACAGCCATATCTTCCTTAGCCATCAGTCCACATGCTGCTTTCATCTGGTCATTTTTAAATGAACAGTTCTAAGTTTTTGAATAAATCACAGAACTTGAAGCAATGAAATTTGGTTAATAATTAGGACAGCAGTTATGAGGAGCAGTTGTCACACTTTATTTTGGGAAATATACAAGCAAAGTGTGATTTAGACAAATTATGTTGCTTGGTTGTTTTGGTTTGGTTTTTTTTTTAATTCTTTCATGGCATTGAGATCCTTAGAATGTGTTCTTTGTGTGTATGAAGTACCCATTCAAAAACTAACTTCCAGCTTACTCTGTTTGCAGAGAAGATAAGCACTTGTGTGTTTTAGTGTGTGACTGGTTGGGAAATGACCAAGTGAGGAACTGTTTTGCTTCTGCTAGCTCATGAAACCTGCTCATTCCTACAGTCTAGTTTGGGCCATTATTATGGGTTACAAGGTTATACAGGAAAAACATGTTCCAGAGAAAGGCTGGTCAAAATAAAGCAGGTAGAGTCTTCCAGGTTGTAATCTGGGTTTGTATCAGTGAGGTAAATGCTTCAGTGCATCCACTGAGATGAGGCTGCTGTGTCTGTCCCTCTGACAGTTTGTGTGGTGGTGACAAAAATGAAGCAACACTGATGTTATTACATAACTGCTTTTGTGTTCTATGACAACAATAATAATACTTTGCTCTTCTCTCCTACCTTTTATTAGATAAATGAACATGTTCCTTGCTGTGCACTTATGATTGTCTCATGAGTCAAGGGAGGGGTTTTATCTGTTAAGAAATGGGGAAACAGTGGCACAAGAAGTAGTGCTTGCAAGGTCATATGGGAAATTAGTGTCAGAGGCATAAAGAGAATCCCAACCTTCTGATTGTCCCACTCTACCCTCTGGGCAACCAGACAAAAGTGGAAAAGTGGCTTTTGTGTCTGACTCAACAGCTTTTCCTTCCTCAGCAACTGCCATGCTGGACAATTACAAATGAATGCCAGTAGGTCATTTCCACCTGAGTCAAACAGGTTTCCAAGGGACTCTAGGTAGGCATGTCCTCTGCTGGTGAGGGCTCCTCGATGGATCTCTGCAAGGGTTTGGCTTTGAAATATCTTCAGAGCTTGAAAAAAACCATCTTGTTTTGCCAGCTGAGCACTGCCTCTGATTGTTTTCAGGGTCTTTTGTAAGGTATGCTGCCCAGGGACACCCAGGAATTTTTTTACCCTTCTCTGCAAGAGAATAACAAGAAGCTGATTAAGCTGTTGTTTTTCAGGTGGTTTTTTATACATGGCTTATAACATACATGCCAAATTGATACTAGGAAGTGCTTCCAGAACACAAGCACAATGTACTGTGACCAGTGCAGCACACAATGCATTGCACTTTGGTGGACTGGATGCTTCAAGATAACTGGGCTGTTGGGGTGTCTCTTAAACACAGTTGTAGATAACATTCCTGGCTTCCTTTTAACAGCAAAATCAAATAACTGTTTTTCCAGGCTGTGACAGCAGAGTATAAGAAGGGTCTGTTTGGGCAGCTCAGATCTTTTCCAAACAGGAGGGCTGAAGAGGATTTTACTCTGGAGCTGGTTCCAAATGGCTGGAATGAGCAGCAAGGATCAGTATTGTGGAGGCCTTGACCTTGGTAAGTGCCTGATGGAAAGAAGCAGCACAGGAGAGGCTTGTGCCCTGTCTCTGGTCCTTGGATGGATGGGGAAGAAGAGCCCTTTGGCAGGGAAGGGTGAAAGGTGACTAATAATGTGAAACTGGGAGGAAACTCATTATAGTTATGCAATATTCAGGTGACTTTTTTTTTTCCTCTGGAAAGACACCTTCTGTTAATTGTCCTACTGGCATTTGCTGCTCACACTGCCTTCTGAATAGAAATCTTAATTATTTCTCTGCTTGACTTAGGAAGCTAAATTAAGATTTATAGCAATGAAAATACAACAGCACTTTATTTCTTTGTTCTCCCCCTGCAGAATTTCTTCTAGGGTTACTTTGCCTTTTCCCTCTCTTAGTGGTTCATTTTCTGGCTGCCTAGTAGTTTAGCCAAAACCAGGAAGCTTTTTCCCCTGTCATGCCCTCAGTGCCCATGTCTCACCTGTTCTGTGGTTTTCTGTGTCCTTCTCACCATGCTTCCAAAACTTCATGGGCAAGCTCCACAGAATTTTGCTGTGGTGGTTCAGATGTCACTGTTGTCTGTCTAGCCCTTCTCCAGCAGAAGAGAGTTTGTTCTGTGCCTGACCCTGCTAGGTTATGGTTACATGTCTTAAAGCCAAGCCTGACAACCCTGTTACTACCCTGGCCTTTGTGCTGGGGTACAGATAGGCACTGACCCTGGTACTGGGATGGAGCCTCTGGAAGAGCAGCTTGTTGGAGGTGATGATTTGAAGTGCTGGAGCAAGAGCTGGTGGAAGTCCTCTGAGAACCCTTGGAATCTTAGAGATGACAGCTCTTCCAGTTACCTGCAATGCACAGCTCTGCTGTGAGCCCTCTGGATCCTGCTCCTCCATGTTACAGGTAAAGCACATCTTGCATTGATGTCAACATCCTCCCAGGAACTGATTTTTATAGTCTCTAAAACCACTGTGAAAATGTGGCCTTGCTTGTCAGCAGCTCTGCAGTCACCTATCTCTGAGACATCACATTCCACTCTGGAATAGGATCCTAGACCAGAAAAAGAGTTAGACTGCATAGAGATTAACAGAACTGTTGTTAGTATCTCTGGCTACTGCAGCATGACTCACCCATCAGTGCTTGTCAGTGTCTGGGGTGACCTCATTGAAAGCTTCAGCATCTCCTGTGTGAAGGCAGGTTGTAATCCAGTGTGGGAATCCTAAAGAGGTGGAGAATGAAGTTCTGAGGTTGGGATTGTGCATTCATCATAAACATCCCCCTGATGTGCCCTACCAGAAACGCTTGGATTTCTCAGGGTCTCTTAAAGGTAAATTGGCCCTGCCCATGCTTCTGGTAAAAAGCACCTGTAACTATTCAGGACAGAAACCAGTGCTGGTGGGAAAACTTAAGAGTGGATGGGACAGGTCAGGGAAGAAATGTTCTGTTATTTGCAAGGGCAAGGAAGAGCTGAAGATTCCTTTTTATTCATCACAGCTTCTAGAGACTTTTATTTCTGTTATTTTCCTCTCTGTAGCAGTACCTAGGGCTTCTGCTCTACTGATTGAGGTGAGAAAACAGCAAAAGGGGTTATAATAAAGGGAGTGGATGAGTGAATTAGTTTCTCTCTTACATGTGTAGCTTAAACATGTTGTGTGATGATGAGACAAAAAGTGGGAGGCAAGAGGGGCTTAGAAAGCAGGTGGTTCTCTTCAGCTGGTGAAGAAGCTTGTGCTCACTGCCTCTATCTCCTTCCCATGGGCTGTTCCTCCCTAGCAGGTACTAGCAGTGCTGCCCAGTTAGGCTGAGCCAGCTGCTGGCATTTTAGTTGCAGAATCCATGTGTAGTAAGAGACAGTGGGAGCTGTTGTCCTCTCACCTGCTGCAGAGGCAGCTTTAGCCTCTGAAGGCACAAGGCTGGTGTTGTGCCACTGGTACCTGCTGCCACTTGAACACCTAGCAGACAGTAAAATCCCTGGTGAGTTTGTTCAGGTGCATCTCTGCATGCCTTCATTTTTATTTTGAGACTGGGAACATCGCTTTTATTTTTGAGATCTGAGTAAATTCATTTTATATTCTTGCCTTTCTTTAAGGGAAGACATAGAAGGTCATGGAGCTGAGGCATGCATGGGATTTTATCTTTTTTAATTTATTTTTTTTCTAAGGTGGAGATGTGCAACCTTATGCCCTTTCATCCATGATTCCTTACCTTCAAGATTAGCCAGGTATTACCTGTATAGCTGTTTTGTGAATGCAGGGTGAAGTAGGTTGATGGCTCTACCCAGTTTTTAGTGCAGAGTTGTACACATACACACACAACACAGCTTGCTCTTGAAATTCTTGTGTCTCTGCTGCTTCTTCCACAGAGGCCAAGGCCTAAATGAAGTTTTGAGACTGAGCATGTTTTCCCTGGATGATCTGAGGAATATGCAGCATGATGTAGTAGTGGGCAAGAGATGGAAGTCCCCCAGCAGTGCTGTCCATGCTGCATTTAGCTGTGGGTGTGTTGGGTTAAATGATTGATCCAGCATCTGGGATCCTATTGCTTGATTTCCATCTTGATCTTTAGTATCTTGACAGGGTTTTTTTTTTTCCATGATGAAGCACAGCTCATGTTCTAGAGGTGTCCTGCTCTTACACAGGCTCAACCCTCACTGCCGCTCCATGTTTTCATCTGGAAATGGTCAGACACCATTTGTGAGTGCCTGAATATCCTGAGTCACCGATTCCCAGCTGGCCTGTGTGCTGCGGTTGTCATTTCTTCCTTTACGACTGCACTCCCTAGAGGAGACTGGGAACAATTGCAGCTAAAGCCACCTGTCCGGATCCACACAACTGGTGGGCCACCTCTGCCCAGCCTGTGCTTTGTCTATATGCCTGGAGTTTCCGTAAAAAACAGAGGTAGGGATGTTTAAAAATGCATTTTCTGTGTATTTACTAGTAAAATATCTGCATTGTGCAGATGGCAATAGAATCTCTAAATAACTGGTGGAGACAAGGGATGATTCTAGTAATTCTCTCACAGTAAGTTGTGTGAAAATGGATGAAACCTCAGGTGCTGAGAGAGAAACTAGTAACCCCCACACTGGCAAAGCTCTTCTAGCAGGAGCTGATAGGTAATTGGTCATCCTCCCAGCCCCTCTGGGTTTGTTACCCTCTGATGCAGTGTCCCAGAGTAAGGCTGCTGAGGCTCATTAGGGAAAGAATGCAACATGTTGGGATGTTATTTCATCTCTCCAAAACATTTTCACTATGTAATGCTTGCTTCTAGACTTGCACATAGCTCTGGGGGAATCTGAAACACTAAACACTTCATTGAGCTTTTTTTTTGATCTAACAGGTCTTGACATATTGCTGCTGGACACGTCTGTGTCTGACTGAGCTATGGCAGTTCCACTCTGTCCTGCTAAAATAACATATTAAACAATATTATTCTGTCCATGCCATTTCTACTTATTGACCAAAGTCTTTCTAAGAAACTTTTGATTTACATGTCATAAGAGATTAGTTAATGGTTGGCCAATTTCACTGGCATGAAGATTGTGACATCTAACAGGGACAGATTAATGCTTGCCTGAGACTGAAGGAGTTAAAACAGCTCCTGCTGCTGACATACCCAGGGAAATGCAGTGATGCTCTATAAATCAAACCTCTGTTTGCAACAGGTTGTCAGATTTTTCCTGGGACAGCCCATCCTGTTAGCAGGCACCAGTCCTGCTGTGCAGGAGAGATGTGGGTTGTGCTGACTCATGGAAACAGGTGCAAGTTGTGTCAGTAGGGTAAGGAGTGGCTCACCTTGGGAGCAGGGTGTAGGGGTTACTGTGAGAACTGGTGGAGAACCTTTAGAAGAAAGCTGGGCAGAAAATAAATCACTTAAAATCTCACTTAAAATTCTGGCCCCTGCATGAGGGGATTGTCTCCAGGGAGACAGAGGTACCAGCACTTGTGTGTCTGTCTGAAGTGTCTTGGAAGTGTGTGGCAGAGCTGCAGACAGCAAGAGTCCTCAGAGGAGTGTTCAGTCCTAAGAGGAGTTTTCTGGGGAGGGGTGGCTGACAGCTGATAAGAAACTTGCATGGACAGTTAGTTGTTTGTTCCTCCTTTGCAGATCTGACTTCTCTGTCCCTGTCCTCAATAAACACACCAGCTTCAGTATTTTCTGTCTTCTCATTTACCTCATTTCATATTCTTCAAGCTTCCTTTTGTATCTTTGGGCTTAATTCTGTGAAATCCACTTGCTTTGGCTTCTGCTCTGCCTTTGCTTTGCACCTGCTGCATAGCTCCAGCAAACTTGGCAACCAACCCTTGGGCACTGCAGAGAAAACAACTGTCTAGACCAGGCACCTTCTGCCCAATGCCCTGGATGTACCCCAGAGCTCCCAGGCATTAGTGTGTACTCAGAACATGTTGCCATGCAAATGGTTCCTTTCTGCTCCTCCTACCTCCCCAGGGTTATGTGCACCCAACTTCTTAGCAGGCCTAATGTTTATTGATCTCTTGCAAAGGAANCACAACACAGCTTGCTCTTGAAATTCTTGTGTCTCTGCTGCTTCTTCCACAGAGGCCAAGGCCTAAATGAAGTTTTGAGACTGAGCATGTTTTCCCTGGATGATCTGAGGAATATGCAGCATGATGTAGTAGTGGGCAAGAGATGGAAGTCCCCCAGCAGTGCTGTCCATGCTGCATTTAGCTGTGGGTGTGTTGGGTTAAATGATTGATCCAGCATCTGGGATCCTATTGCTTGATTTCCATCTTGATCTTTAGTATCTTGACAGGGTTTTTTTTTTTCCATGATGAAGCACAGCTCATGTTCTAGAGGTGTCCTGCTCTTACACAGGCTCAACCCTCACTGCCGCTCCATGTTTTCATCTGGAAATGGTCAGACACCATTTGTGAGTGCCTGAATATCCTGAGTCACCGATTCCCAGCTGGCCTGTGTGCTGCGGTTGTCATTTCTTCCTTTACGACTGCACTCCCTAGAGGAGACTGGGAACAATTGCAGCTAAAGCCACCTGTCCGGATCCACACAACTGGTGGGCCACCTCTGCCCAGCCTGTGCTTTGTCTATATGCCTGGAGTTTCCGTAAAAAACAGAGGTAGGGATGTTTAAAAATGCATTTTCTGTGTATTTACTAGTAAAATATCTGCATTGTGCAGATGGCAATAGAATCTCTAAATAACTGGTGGAGACAAGGGATGATTCTAGTAATTCTCTCACAGTAAGTTGTGTGAAAATGGATGAAACCTCAGGTGCTGAGAGAGAAACTAGTAACCCCCACACTGGCAAAGCTCTTCTAGCAGGAGCTGATAGGTAATTGGTCATCCTCCCAGCCCCTCTGGGTTTGTTACCCTCTGATGCAGTGTCCCAGAGTAAGGCTGCTGAGGCTCATTAGGGAAAGAATGCAACATGTTGGGATGTTATTTCATCTCTCCAAAACATTTTCACTATGTAATGCTTGCTTCTAGACTTGCACATAGCTCTGGGGGAATCTGAAACACTAAACACTTCATTGAGCTTTTTTTTTGATCTAACAGGTCTTGACATATTGCTGCTGGACACGTCTGTGTCTGACTGAGCTATGGCAGTTCCACTCTGTCCTGCTAAAATAACATATTAAACAATATTATTCTGTCCATGCCATTTCTACTTATTGACCAAAGTCTTTCTAAGAAACTTTTGATTTACATGTCATAAGAGATTAGTTAATGGTTGGCCAATTTCACTGGCATGAAGATTGTGACATCTAACAGGGACAGATTAATGCTTGCCTGAGACTGAAGGAGTTAAAACAGCTCCTGCTGCTGACATACCCAGGGAAATGCAGTGATGCTCTATAAATCAAACCTCTGTTTGCAACAGGTTGTCAGATTTTTCCTGGGACAGCCCATCCTGTTAGCAGGCACCAGTCCTGCTGTGCAGGAGAGATGTGGGTTGTGCTGACTCATGGAAACAGGTGCAAGTTGTGTCAGTAGGGTAAGGAGTGGCTCACCTTGGGAGCAGGGTGTAGGGGTTACTGTGAGAACTGGTGGAGAACCTTTAGAAGAAAGCTGGGCAGAAAATAAATCACTTAAAATCTCACTTAAAATTCTGGCCCCTGCATGAGGGGATTGTCTCCAGGGAGACAGAGGTACCAGCACTTGTGTGTCTGTCTGAAGTGTCTTGGAAGTGTGTGGCAGAGCTGCAGACAGCAAGAGTCCTCAGAGGAGTGTTCAGTCCTAAGAGGAGTTTTCTGGGGAGGGGTGGCTGACAGCTGATAAGAAACTTGCATGGACAGTTAGTTGTTTGTTCCTCCTTTGCAGATCTGACTTCTCTGTCCCTGTCCTCAATAAACACACCAGCTTCAGTATTTTCTGTCTTCTCATTTACCTCATTTCATATTCTTCAAGCTTCCTTTTGTATCTTTGGGCTTAATTCTGTGAAATCCACTTGCTTTGGCTTCTGCTCTGCCTTTGCTTTGCACCTGCTGCATAGCTCCAGCAAACTTGGCAACCAACCCTTGGGCACTGCAGAGAAAACAACTGTCTAGACCAGGCACCTTCTGCCCAATGCCCTGGATGTACCCCAGAGCTCCCAGGCATTAGTGTGTACTCAGAACATGTTGCCATGCAAATGGTTCCTTTCTGCTCCTCCTACCTCCCCAGGGTTATGTGCACCCAACTTCTTAGCAGGCCTAATGTTTATTGATCTCTTGCAAAGGAAGATGGATAAAATCTTTTCTGGTGTCTTTGTGGACTTGTAATTGCACCTGTCTCCTCCTAGGGATGGAGGCAAATGGGAGTGAGGGAGCCCACAGAACAAACAGCAGCTCCTGCAGACCTAGAAACAGGGCAAAGTGGAGGACAACAGTGTGGAGGCCCCACAGAACCTCTGGTGTCCAGAAGAATGCAGGAAGATGTGTTGCTTTTTAAAATGAATTATTTGAAATAATCTTGTGTAGGGTCCTAGGAAGGGCAGAGCAGCCCCAGTGCAAAGTCCCAAGCTCTTCTCATTCACAGTGAAAGCCCCTGTTGCCCTGGGCAAACAAAGCCTGTCAATGTCCTGCAGCTTACCATACAGAGATGGGACCAAAATAGCTCCACAACTTTACAATGTGGCTAAAAATAGCTTGCAGGTCAGCTTTTTTTGTGGTGTGGTTTGTTTTTTTTTCTTGGAGGTAGTGCTGACATCAGTGGGAGAAAACTCTTGTGCTGTTCAGTGCAGGTGGAACTGGGCAAATCAAAGGGGAGCAGCAGCAGCTGAATTAGCTAAGCAGCCTTCAGTAAAGGGGTGGGAAAGGACTAAAGGGGTGGTGCAAGAGATGGACAAAGCATCAGAGGTCTGGGCAGCCCCTCTGCCATTGACCAGTTAGTGTGCTCAGGCACAGATGACTTCTCCCAGGGGTTTTATTTCCATGCTGAGAGATGTGGTTCTGGCCATGTTGTCATGGCCTGTGTCAGGATGTGTCACTGCTGTGGTTCCTGCTCCTCATTTCCAGACAGTGAACACAGCCCATGACATCACCTCTGGCCAGTGGCAGGTTGGAGGTTGTGGCAATGTCAAGTGTGGGTTTTTGTGGCCATTCAACCAGAGAGTTGATCTTTTATGGTGTGATTTGGAGAAATCTGGACAGCCCTCAGTTTTAGGAGGATTTCAGTATTTGTTCTTGGGCCAATAAAAAAAAAAAAAAAGGTTGTTTTTCTGGAGCTGAACTGTCTGTTGTTGTAGAGCATTACATTTTAGCAGAGGAGCAAAGCTGCTCACCATGATCCTCAGAGTTGTAGTCTCTGTTGTGAATACTGTCTGGCCGGGGAGAGAAGTCTGTGGCAAGTCAGGCAGTCAAGTGCAGCTCTGAAAGGCTGCAGGAATCTGGGGTCAGGGGAGGTTGGCAGTGCCCGCAGGGGGCTGAGGGAGCCGCTGCAGCACTCGGCTCCTTTCTGCTGCAGGGTGCAGCCGAGGGGTTTTCATGCTGAACGGCAGGAAGGAGGTGACCCAGCGCTGGGGCCGGGTCGTCGCTGTGGGAGGAGGACAGAGTCCTGTAGCCACTCGGAGGTGACAGAACTTGCTGCTGCTGCCGGGAAGCTGGAGGGAAACGTGACGATGACAGCAGCGCGCATGTGCCCCTGGAGGAAGGAGGCTCTGGCAGCTCCTGCAGTGCTTTTCTCTGCCCAGCAACATCTTTCCCTTGCCTTCTCCAGCAGCCGTTCTGCCTGTAGGATGCGATGTGTTTGTTCTTCATATAGAATCTGAGCCATCTTCATTGTCACAGCTCTGAGAGAAAGGGCAGCCAGGACCTCAGGTTTGCTTTGAGTACGTGCTATAAATAGGGCAAAAGTGCTATAGCTGCTGTTCTCTCTCACTAGTGTGAGAGCCTTCTAGGACTTCTATGGGTCTGTGGTCAGCCCCAGTCTCTACCTGTGCAAAATGGCTCCTGTTGCCTTCAAAGAGGGACACTTTGGCCAAATCCATCTCCAAATTGACATGTATGGAGAGAATTCTGGGCAAGATCATTTGATGCATAGCTAAGCTGAGCTGAAAGTAAGCTGCCAATAGAAAAGGAAGCTCTGCATCCCTAGCTGTGTGCTTCTAGTGCTTTTGGAAGCTGTAAGCCACCATGACTGCAGGCTCTAGTGAGACTGGGGTATAGGTAAAATCAGCCCAGTACCACTCCCATGACCATTCAGCAGAGTAATTTCTGAGCACTGCAATACAGCTCTCTCCACAACCTGCCCCTTCCTTTCAGTGAGAGTTGCTCCCTGCCCTGCCCAGCTTGTAAATATAACTCATCAGCCTGTTCCTCTTTGCAAATGAGCAGCGTAGGTAATGGGAGGAGGAGACAGCTCAGCAACCTGCCCATCCCAGCCGGTCCTAAAGGCTCCCTGTTTCCTCGGCTTCTTGGCGCTACCACGTGAATCTTGTGCACGTAAAACTTTGTTGTTTAGCTAAATGCTCTGCCTTTTGCAACGGGAGGTCATTTCCCAGTGAGGAAACACAGGCTGTTGGTGTGGTAGGCAGTCAGCTTGTCACTTGGATAAGATCCAGAGTCGATTAGTTTGGGTGCAGCAGTTGCTAACCCGGGCAGAATGCACCCAGACTGGCTCCAGTCACTGAGCTGATAGCACAGGGCTCTCTGCTAACCTGCCCTGGCAATTACCTGCACCAGCCCGTGTCTCCATGGCTGGCAAACCCTCCTAAGGCAAATAAGGATTTGCCTGTCCGCCCTGACTCAGCTGTACTGAAGGCAGGAGTGGGAGCTGAATCTGGTTCAGTATGGTCTGTAGGTAAAGCAGAGTGTTCTAGAGGCACGGGAAGTGCAGAGGTGAGAGATGCTGTGTCAGGGAAGAGCCTCCCCACCAGCCATTAATCTCTCAACATCTGCAGCCCTGTGGTTGTGAGCACTGGGGGGGTTTCTTCCCCTGACTGCAATTACTAGCTAGCAACTGGAGATTCAAAGGAACCCGGGCTATCTTAGGAAGTGAGTGCCTACTCTTTGCCTCCTCTCAGGAAGCAAGGTCCTTCATTACAGCCTGTCAAGGCAAGGGGCTCATGGATAAGGAGGAAGGGCAGGAAATCTTGGCTTCACTTCTTAACAACTCTCAATCTTTTCCATTGTCCTGGCACTGTGAGTCAGCAGTTCTAGAGCCCAGCCTTGTTGACAGCAGCAATCAGTGTGATGGGACTGGGTAAGTGGGGTGCAGAGCTACCTGTGTGTCTGAAATGAGGAGCCCTTGCCCAGGTGCAAGTGGGGAATTACCTCTCACCTTCCCAAAATGGGACCACCAGGCAGCACAGGGCAGGATACCTAGAGTGGTGGCTGCAGGGGAGCAGTTTACAGGGAATTTCCTGGTATGAGTAAGGGGATCAGAACTTCACCAAGCTGTGTGTATTGTGTATCTTGGGTCACTTAACAATAAAAATTAAAACCCAAACCCACAACTCTCCACAAATGGATACAGTGGGATAAAGGTAACACTGCCCAGCTCAGGCAGTCAGGGATTCATTTTGCCCTGGCCTGGCTAGACTGGCTGCCTGGCAGGAAGGGTCCAGAAGTGTACAGGTCCCAGACCAAACTGAGGTTACCTGCACTGGAACAAGGAACATGATCCGTGGGTATCTTACATCACCACGTGCAAGCTTTTTGCCTGCATCTGGCTGGTCAACATGGCTGGATCTTGTGGCAAAGGCAGGTAACATCCCAGCCAGCATGAAGGATTTTAGATCAGCAACCTCAGTTCTGCAAAGGTGTTTATTTTGAAGTCTAGTTTCCATAGCAATGTAGTGCTGTTCTCTCTGGTCTCTCTCCTATTACTCCAGTCCCAGCAGCCATTAGAGAAATTATCAGCAAGGCAAACCTTAGCATTTTTTATCTTGAATGATTTTTATTTATGTTGGTTCCTTAGTGAATCAGACCCAGTTAGTCAAGGATTGACTCATATCCTTTCCCGGGGTCAACATGAGATCTATTGCTGTGTAAAGATGATGATAATTAATATGATTAATTGAATTTGGTATAGGAATTCCTAGACTACTTACTGGTAGAGTGGTGGGTCATATCTGGAATTGTGGTTGAATTCTAGATGAGTTGTTTGTTAGGTTTGTAGATTTTTACTTGTGTTTTGATAGAGCTTCATTAGGACATAACACTCTCTTGTTTCATACATGTAGTAAAGAAACCTTTCTGTAGGGGTTGCTGTGTGCTGCTAGTCAGCTGCTGTTCTCCACCCCAGAGGTGACTTCTGGACACAGCCCCCCTTCCCACTGTCAACACAGCCAGTGCTTGGGGCTCATTCATCTCTTTTACTATGTACAAAAAATAAACAGTTTAATTAAAAAAAAAAAAAGCTGCTGGTTTTTTCTTTCTTTTTTTTTTTTAGTGGTGTTATCATTTGTTTTCTGCTGCATCTTGTCTTCCTGGCCAAGGAACTACTAGTTTTGCCAGAATAGTTCTGCAAGTTGGAATGTAAAAGCCCTAGATTTAACCCTGCAGCAGCGATGGCATGTGAAAGGGAAAAGATGTAGAGATTATTTATCCTGATGGTGTAGTTTGCCTTTTAAGGAGATGGTTTTGTGAGTTCTTTTGCCTATATGAACTGTATCTCCACCTGGGGAGCTGTGCTGGAATAGCTGTTCCACACACCCTTTGCTGGGAGCAGTAGCCTTTGTCCAGGAATTCCATCCTCCTAGGCAGGCAAACAGGGTTGTAAAGAAACTGTGGGGGAACAAGAGAGCACCGCAGACCAGATGCAAGATAAGGAAATAGGGCTAAAGAGGAGGCAAGAGTTGGCTTTTGACTGGCCTCTGCAGTGCTGTTGCCTCAGAATTAAAGCATCTGAATTTTTATCAATGGGAGTGTAGATCCATTCAGTTGAGGATGCAAGAACCCCTCTGGAATCTAGATACCAACAGGCACCTGCTGCCCAGTGACCATTGTTTGCCTTGCCAGTCATTCCTGGTCTCTGGTGCCTTGTATTTTCCTCCCTGTCTAGCTAGAGCCATCAGCTGCCTCCTTCCATTCATGAGCTCTCTGGAGTAGATAGGTTTATTATGAGTAAATCTCCCCCCCCTGCTTCTATTTGAGCTCTCCAGGTAGTAGATACCTTGCAGAAATTTCCTTTTAAATCTTAGGAAGCAGAAGCTCACTGTGCCTTGAAGAATGACAGATAATAATCATTTGAAAACCTCTATTTTTAGATGTTAAATATTTACTTTTAGCTCAATTATGCCCATCCTTTGAGAATACTAATAATACCTTGTTCTTAACGTGGCATGGCAGTGATTTTATATAGATCTTTATGCAAAGCAGTAAAGGGTGGCTGCTTATCTTTTAATTTATGGGGGTTGGTTGCTTGTTTTTTGTTGTGTTGTGTTCTTTCTTCTTGCCTTCATGTTCTTGTACCCTTTCCTTTGTTTCAAGATAAGGTGAACAAAAGTTCTCCAGCTGCTATCTCTAGGCTGTGCATTTTGTGATAGCTTCACTGGGGACTTTCTGATTCACTCCTTCAGAGGTGAATGGTCCCAGTCTTTTTCATTTTCCTTCACCTGTGGGTTCTTCTCAATCCCTAATCTTGTAGTCAACTGTCATTGCTCTTCACATAATGAAACAGCCATTGTAGTAATTCCCTAAATAATAACCCTCACAGAGTCAATGTTCTGCCAGTGCTGGGCATTGTTAGATCCTGAGTCCAGGCACTGAGGTCCCTGTGTGCCAGGTGCAGACCTACCTGATGCATATTGAAAAAAATACTTTGAAAGGGGGATTTTTTTAATTACTATTTTTAAAATAATACCTGCTTGGTATCCAAATGGATTGAGAATGCAATGTAAGTGACCAGCAACCTTGTGACTGCTGTGTTGTATAACAAGATAAAAAGTGCTTGGGATTTGCAGATTGAGCTTTTTCTCATTTGTCTTCCAGAGGTCAAAGTCTGCTGCAGGCAGTGACTGGCCCAATCCCCCCTGAGCCAGGCTACCCTGCCTGTGTGTCACGTCCTAACAGCAGGGCAGCTTGTGCAACGGCACCTCAGGAGGTGTTTGCACAGATCTCTCTCTGGTCCCAGTGATCCTAGGAGGCAGGAGGAGATCCAGAACTGTCTGAAAGGCCAGAGACAGGATTCTCTGAAATCCCAGGCAAGTCATGATGTCAGATTGGCTGAGGCCAGCCTGGGCTGCTGCTTGTGTGTCTCCAGGGAGTTGCCTCCAGTTTCTAGTGCACTCTAGTGAACATTTTCTCATGCAGATGTGGGCAGCAGCTGTTTCTCCTGCCTGTGTGAGCACTTCAAGGTGTAGACAACAGGGGAAGTTCCTATTAACCAATGGATGTGGCCACCAGAAGGAAATCCCACTGGCTGCAGCCATTCTGTTAGAGCTTGCTCAAAACCACTTGGAAGAGTGGTCACCCCAACCCTCTTTGGGCACTCAAGGGGATTGCCTCACGAATATGAGCACAATAAAATGAGATGGTTTAAGAGGCTGCCAACACAGCTGTGTCCCCACTGCCAGTTCCTCAAGGGGCACCTCCCTGCAGCAGCATTGGCTGTGGAAGGCAGCTCCTGAGTTGCTGTAACAATCCTTTCTTAAAGGCATTAATACTTTAGTTCAGGAGGCTGAACCATGAGAAAAATGTGCACTTTTTTCATCTGAAGAGCTGTCTTTTGGTCAAATTTCTCCTGTGGGCTTGGAAAAGCAGGAGTTCTGCTGTGAGGGCAGGGCAGAGGGAACAGCCTTCCCTTTGGGAGCAGCCAGCCAGTACATCACTTTTACTGCCTCTCAAAACTATGCCCTGTAGTTATTTTTGGTGCTGGGCTGCCTTAGTTTTCTGGAAAGTGAATGAAGGATTAATGTCGTGTACTTATGGCATCTGGAACTTCTGTTTTTAGGAAAAAAATAAAATCTTAATTCAGCCTGTGCTGACTGGAAGTGCTTAAACTTGTCAGGGCTGGGAAAGGTTTGTGTCCACAATATCAGTTAGGCATTGAATCCTTTTGTTAGTTATTTTTGGCTGCTTTTTAAGACCTCTAACCCAAAGTCTACTATCAAGCTGTCTCTAGAGAGAAAAAGTCTTTAAAGAGACCAGCTCTGTACCTATAAATAATGTACACAGCAGAGAACAAAAATGGAGCTGGAGAGGCTCCACCTTAGCTGACCATCCTCTGTGGGCACAGCTGGAGCCCTGGCAGACAGAAGGGTGTGGGGAGGGAACATTGTCACCCCTGTCACCCATCCTGACTAAACTGTCTCTCAGATCTGAATATCAACTGGTAAATCGTGGCTGCATTGTACAGAAATATTAATTTCAAGGGTCAGTTGTGGCAAGGTTTTGAATATTTGAATGGATAAACATATATGGAACTAAGCATCTGCTTGAGTGCTTTGTTAGGTTGGATATGTTAGAATATAGAGAATTTAGTAAGTCTGAACCCTTGCTATAAATGAAAGTGCTCTGGCAAAAGAAAATGTACATAAAGGCCATGCAAGCTTTGTATGAGCCCTTCTCAATATCTATAAATATGGTAATTTTGATATTTCCCACTTCTCAGTTTTAAACGGGAGACAGACACAAGAAATATTACAAAGCCAGCATTTTTCTTTGCACAGATTAATTGTATAGGTTCAGATCTAACTTGCCTTAAAACACTAAAATTAAATGTAGAGTCTTAAGGTTGCCTTTGAAAGGCAATTATTCTTAGAAAAGCTCTAGAATAGCTTCTCAGTTTAATTGCATTTTCCTGTGAATTCAAAATTCATCTTGGGTCACTCTCCAGGAAAACCTCCTCGTGATTTCTGTAGCAGCTGATTCATTCCAAGGGGCAGTGGTTGAAATGAGAAAGGAGGGGATTGAGATGAGAACTAAGGCAGAAGTTCTTTCCCAGCAGAGTGGTGGACACTGGACCAGGTTGCCCAGGGAGGTGGTTGAGGCTCCATCCCTGGAGACATCCCAGGTGGGGCTTGAGGAGGCTCTGAGCACCCTGCTCTAGCTGCAGATGTCCCTGCTCTCAGCAGGGGTTGGGTTGGATGAGCTCTGGATCTCCCAACCCTGACATTCTTAGGATTCTGTGATTCCTTGCTGCCTTTTTTCTGCAGCTTTAAATGGCAGGTTCTCTGAAAAGCCCTGTACTTCAAAGCTTTATAAAATAAAGCTTTGAATAAATTACTGAGTTAGAAACTAGGCTGGCTGTGCCCTGCTTTGTACTTGGATGTAGGAATACCTGACACTGGGGGTGGAATTCCAAGAAAAATTCCCTCTTTGCTTTGTATGAGACCCTCCTCTGGCTTGCTGAACCTGGAGCAGTACGAAGGAAAATTGCTGCAGGAGCAGAGGCATGGAAATCTCCATTTTCCCTTTTCCACATCCTGAGCAACTGTTGAATATTAACACAGAGCTGCTGGTGCAAGGCAACGAGGGGGTTGGTAGCAACTGCAGCTTCCAAAGTCTCCTCATTCCAGCATGGCAGGGAGGAGAGCCCAGGCCGTGGTGCTGCAGTGTTATTTGGATTCCTGCTACACTCTGATTTCTCCAGAACTGTTTGCTTTCTTTGGAGGTTTTTGAAGTTCATGTCTTCAAGCCTGTTCCTTATATTAAAAACAAATTCTTCCAAGGCACCAATAAAATGTCAGCTGTGATGAAAGCCTGAGTCCTCGTTGACTCGTCACCCTGAGTCAGGGCTTGACGGGCCCGTTACTCCCCAGAGCAGGGTAAGGCCCAAAGGTCACTGGTGCTGCAGTGCCTTGGAGTGTGGGGCCCATTTGGCACACAACTGCTGATTTTTACAGGTACCTTGCAAAAAATCCTCTGTGTTGATGGAGAAGTTGGTATTTCTGGTAGAAAAGTGTTACCTCCTGTGTATTAGAGGAGGGTGGAGTGGGGAGCTGTGCTTGAGGCGTAAACTTTCAACTCTTCTGTTAAAACTGAACTCAAAGCTGTGGGCAAGGGCTCTGTTTTTTGTAGTGCCCAGCAGCACAGAGCCAAAGTCTGAGCTTTGCAGACACAGGAACTTTTATTAAAATACTTTAAAAAAAAAAAAAATAGAGCTTCAAGTGCAAATCCCGAGAAGCAAGGAAATACTGTTTTTAAGATCATCTATTCAGCCCTTTTGTTCCTGATGTGCACATTAATTATGCCTTTAACTACCCAATCACAGTTTCTTTTGTCACTCTTCCTCCCTGTTTGATGGGGCACACACAGGAATTGGCGGTAATTAATCACACAGAGGAGTGAATAACTCGGAGTGGGACTCTGCCTCCAGCCCGTGTCCATCCCTCTCTGCCCTTTTCCTACCCTCCTAATTAACTCCTGTTGCTCAAACCCAGCCCCTTTGTCTCGGTGGAGAATCCCTGGGTCAGTTTGTGCCCGCTCTGCCTCGGCAGTGAGGGGGGAATGGGAGCTGCTGGCCGGGAGAGGCGATCCGAGGGGGGAATCTCCCTGGCCTGGTCCTCCTGCTGCAGGGCAGCGTGCTCAGGGCACGGGCAGCTCACATCACCGAGCTGAACACGCTCCAGCGGGGATTACCGGCGGTTGGCACAGGATGGAATCGGTGACAAATTTAGCCAAGTTCAAGTTGTCTCCCCTTTCCCCTCTCAGGCTTTCAAACAACATGTGATTTTCTGTTAAGCATCGCTCAGAATCTCCCGAGTTGCTTCTCGGAAGCGGGCGGGAGCATCTGCTGAACCCTCCCAGTCCCTCACCAGTCGGCTCGGCCGAGAGCCCCCGGAGCAGCGATTCCGTCCGGGGCTGCGCCGCTGCCGGGCGGGCTGCGGGTGGAGCCTGGGAGCGGAGCGGGGCTCCGGCGGGAGCCTCTGCGGGTCACCCCGGCAGCTCTCCCTCCCCAAGGCCCCCGTGACTGCGGCTGCAAACCCGGGCGCTCACGGTGCTCCCGCCTCCCGTCCCTGCCCAAATCCCCTCCCGCGTGGCCCCTTTGGGCCCTATTCCAGTAACCCCAGCGCGCCGCAGCCACCCGCTGGGCAGCAGGCCGCGGTTTGCCGGCTGCTTTACGGTAAACGGAGGCTGCGCTACCCGCACCCCCGAGCCGCCCTCCACCTCCTTCTCCTCCCGGGCCACCCCGCAGCCTCTCCGGGAGACGAGGCCGCGGCGCCGGGTTATGAAACGCTCCGCTTCTATGGAAGCGAACGGCGGCGTGGGGCTGTTGCCGGGTTCCGTGACCTGACTCAGCGGGGAGGGCAGGGGAAGGAGATGGCTTCGGCCGCGTTGGCACCGGCAGGGAGGTGAAACGAAGCCCCCAGCGCCCCGAGGCGGCCCAGTCTCCGGCAACACGGCCTCACCTGCGGCTGCCGCTACCCCTTCCACCCAACCCCCGCACACTCAAAACGTAGGCGGCCCACCCGAGCCGGGTCCCCCCGCACCGCCTCGCCTCTCGGCCGGGCTCTTCCTTTTCCGCCGGGCGGGGCGGGGCTCGGGGCGGGCGCGGCGGCGCGGCTCGCTGATTGCAGGGCGGGCGCTGCCAGTCTGCCGCCGCCTCCTCCGCGCCAGCCGCGTCCCCGCGCCGGAGCCAGCAACGGCCCAGCAACGAGCGCCCAACCCGGCCCGGCCCCGCCAGCCGCCCCCCATGGAGGAGCAGCCCCACCACCACCATCATCATCACCATTACTACTACTACGGCCACCACCACCACCAGAGCGCCTACCTGCCGCCGCCCGACGGCCGAGCCCAACCCAAGCCGCCGCTCCGACACGAGCACAAGCACGGCGGCCCGCAGCACCAGGAGACGCCGAAGCGGAGAACAGGTCCGGGGTTGGGCGGCGGGCCGGGGCCTGTGACCTTCGCGGGGCGGCGGTGGTGGGGCCCTCCTCCTCCTTCTCCTCCGCCGCCGCCTCCCTCCCCCGGCCCGGCTGGAAGCTTCTCCGCCGCGCTGGGGCCGCTTCCTGTCCGCCATGTTGGGGCCGGCGCGGCTGCGGGAGCCGCGGGGCCCGGGCACCGCCGCCGCCCGCCGGGCACGTGGGGCCGGGGCCGCGCTGCCCCCCCGCCCGGCCCGAGCCCAGCCCAGCCGGGGAGGGCTATGGGGGGTTGGTGGGAGGCGGGCGAGGCGCTGGTTAAAAATTGATGAGCATAAAAATCAATGAGTCAGATAAGGCGGAGGGGCCCGGCCCGGCCGGCGGGAGCGGGGAGGAGGTGGCGGCGCGGCCCGGCCTGGGGACCTTCCCCAGCCGCTGCCCGTAGCCGGGGGGAGGGTGTTGGGAGGGTGTAGGGGCTGCGGCTGCTGTCCCCGGGTCCGCGCCGGCCGGGAGAGGGGCCGTGCCGAGTGGTGCCGCCGGGCTGGCCGGGCGGCAGCGCCGCAGAGGCGGTGGCCGGGCAGCCCTGGCTGCGGGGAGCGGGGGGGAGCTGCTCCCGGGCAGCTCCGGAGCCCCCATCTCACGGCCGGGAGGCTGCCCTGCTGCTGCGGCTTAATAAAAAAATCCCATTTTGGGGACTTGTGGTGGTTCAAAGCAAGTGCGTGATTAAAAGAGCAGCCAGAACGCCCCGTTTTTTTTTTTTTTTTTTTTTTTTTTTTTTCCTTTCGTTTTCCCTTGAAATTTTAATTTACATAATCGGGCGGGAGATGGGCAGGGACCCGGCTGGCACCGGGGATAGGTTTTTGCGGTACCACAGAGCCAGGCACGGTGCCCCTGCGTACAGCCTCTGGAGAGAGGTAGGGAAGGACCTGATCAGCCATAACCTAAAATAAGTTACTGAGCAAAAATAAGCGGAGTAGTCATTTCACCGTTTGCAGAGTGCCCGGGGTTTTAAGATGCACTGGCTCTGACACCCCTCCCTTTCCAGCTACAAATCCATTTGTGAGGTTACCAAATATTCTTTCACCTGTTCTTTTTCACATCCATTTGGGTTGGGTTTTCTTCCCCCTAAATTTTAGTTGCTGCACCTCTGTGCCCTGACCAGAGCCAGCTGTGCCAAACGTTCATTTAGAGAAAACTCAGGCAGCTGAGTTGTGAATACTTGAAAATTGGAAGTAGAAACTGCTGACACACTGCCTTACTGAAATGGATCTTGTTCTTCATTTTATTCTTTTCGCTCCTCATCTGCAATGGTCTTATGACCACTCTTATTGTTTGGTTTCATTAACTCAGAAGTCTTGAGTCATACAAGGTCAGCTTTAACACGTTGCACTTGTGGAGGCTTCCTCTGCACGTTATTCTGAAATACTTAATTCTTAGTCCTGGACTGGGATGAGAATCCCATCCTGACAGTTTCTTCTGGGGTGAAGTATTCATGGTTAATATTCTTAACAGCATATTTGAAAGTTATGGTGGAAGTTGTGGTGGTTACAGATACTTGTGTGTAGTAAAATCCTTTTTGATCCCCCTCGGCAAACTCGGTTGTGGAATTTCTTTCAAGATTCCTACAAGGATTCTTGTGTTCCCGACTTGCACAGAACTTGAGCAGTTACATCTGCCAGACATCTGAGGCTGCAGGATGTGAGGATAACAATGATTTTTAGTCCAGCAGTTAATTTCAGCAGCATCGGCAACAACAAAAACATTCTTTTTCAAGCTGGAGGTTTGCCCACTCTCATTCCTGGGGGGGACTCAGTGCACTGTGCTGACTTCACAGCCCCGTGGCTGCCGATGAAGCCTTAGGTGGGTCAGTTGTTGCAGGAGATGAGGTTTTCCACCCGCGGGAAGGAGGACGGATGAGTCAGAGGAGGAGCAAGGACGGTGCCCTCCCTGGAGCGGGTGCAGTAGGAGGGAGTCCCTCTGCTGGGTCTGGGCACTGTGTGCTCTCCCAGCTCTCACTGGGGCTTCAAGGTTTCTCTTGGGGCATTGTTGACAGAGTCCTCGAAAGCAATAGGTTCGTGACCAGATATTTTTATTTAAACAAGAAGAAAAAAGTTGATGAGGATAAGGTTGTTCAGTCTGGACTGTCCTGGGCTTCCAGTTCACTTGAATTGCACTCTCAGGATTCACTTCAGAACTGTAAGGCCTATAAATGAGGAGCAAAAGGGAAAGCTGAGTTAACAGCAGAACCTCAGGGGCTGCTGAGTTGGAGGCCTCAGTAAGTGCTGTACTAGCTGTGGATCTCCCAGGACTCTCGGATCCTGGTTTCTCAGTGGGCAGGAGGCTGGTTGCCAGAGCTGGTGGAAAGGTGCTCACAGGGTTGCCTTTTCCTCCCAGTTTTAGCACCTCTCCAAAGCTGGGAGCACGTGTAGGGAGGTGTTGGTTGCTATTTTGAAACGATGTGAGGAGCTGGAACTTCCAACTGGGCTTGCATATGTACTTCTGGAAAACAACTTTTTTCTTCTTCTTTTTTTTCCCCCTTTACCAGAGATGGTGCTTGGGAGGAGGGTGGGAAGGAGGGCAGCTGATGTTGCAGGCCTGGGAGATGATATCAGTTGGCCCTTGTATGGATTCTAAACTTAAAAAGATCTTGTAGCAAAGGCAGCAGATCCCTCTGTCTTGAAGCATCCTGGGAATTTTTTTTTTTCCCTCTGTGTGACCTGGAAATAGTAGCTGATGAAATAGTTCTCCAGCTTGCCAGTGATCTTCAGTACAGTATATTTTCCTTACACAGTATCTGTATATACTGCAGTGTATTTCCCTTACATAGTCTGTATATACTTTTTTGTTATCTACACATTACCCAGTTTCATGTGAGTCAGTAGCTGCTGGTACTTCTCTGCTTAACCCTTCTTGCCGTGGCTTCCAGCAAATAACTGTGTTTTTGTGTGTCACAGACTAGACTTCTTCCTATTTTAGAAAGTCTGCTTGAGCAAACTGGATACGTTTGGGGCTGATTACAGCTTTCTGCAATCAGAAGTTTAACGTTTCACATTCTAATTCTTGCCTTTTGTTGTTGTTGGCTTTCTTCTAGGCTACGGAGAGCTCAATGGTAACGCAGGAGAAAGAGAAGTGTCATTAAAGGGCCTGTGCTCTGATGAAACCACCACCCCAGGATCCAGGGTACCCAATGGCAGCCAGCAGCTCGTAGATGCCAACGTGACCCCGAAGCAGCCTGTGAAGGGCGGTGCTTTGGGGAAAGCTGGAATCAAACCCAAGAACTTCATTCAGAAAAATAGCATGGACAAAAAGAATGAGAAGGCCTACGAGAATAAACTTCGAGAAAGCCAGTCCTCGGAGAAGCCAGAGGGAGTGTCTATTCCCAACGGGGTGGTCACCAACAATTCTGGCTACATCACGAATGGCTACGTAGGCAAAGGGGCCGATAACGATGGAAGCGGCTCCGAGAGCGGATACACGACGCCGAAGAAACGGAAAGGCAGGCGCAACAGTGCCAAGGGTTGTGAGAACCTGAATCTGGTGCAGGACAAAATAATGCAACAGGAGGTCAGCGCCCCAACCTTGAAACAGGAACTTGAGGGTTTCAAGCCTGATTATAGTGAGCAAAAGGGGAACCGAATTGAAAACGCCAAGCCCGTTTGGAAATACGAGGCCGGGGCTGCTGGAGCAGCCCGGGGAAAGCCTGGGCTTGGGGACGTACAGCGAAAAAACTCGGATGCCAAACCCGGGCTTAGCAGCAAGAAGTTTGACGACCGGCCCAAAGGGAAGCACGCGTCGTCGGCCGCGTCGAAAGAGGACTCGTGGACCTTGTTTAAACCACCTCCGGTTTTTCCAGTGGACAACAGCAGTGCTAAAATCGTTCCCAAAATCAGTTATGCAAGTAAAGTGAAAGAAAACCTCAACAAAGCAGCTCAGACCCCCTCCGCCTCGTCTTCGTCGTCGTCTTCGTCATCCGCCGGGGAAACTCAGGCCCAGACATCGAGTCGACTGTCCCAGGTCCCCATGTCTGCGATGAAATCTGTTACATCTGCTGGCTTCTCCAACGGGCCCCTCCTGGCAGGGACCGATGGCAGTGGGTATTCCCCAGGGACCCAGCCCCTGCTCTCCGCTGCTGCCAGCGCCGTGCCATCGCCCTCCGCCGAGGCCGCAGCCCAGGACACGGGCACGCCGGCAGCAGCTCTGGAGCAGAAGAAATCCAGCCTTTTTATCTACCCTTCAAATATGCAAACTGTGCTCCTGGGTTCGGGGCAAGTGGATTTCCCGTCGCAGGCCAATCAGCAGAACCTGGGAGATATCTTCCAGAATCAGTGGGGCTTGTCTTTCATAAACGAGCCCAGCGCTGGGCCCGAAACTGTCGTGGGGAAATCTGCGGATAATCAGTTAATGGAAGTGACATTTCAAGGGGAATATCCTGCCACTTTGGTTTCACAGAGTGCTGAAATCATTCCCTCAGGAACTGAACAACCTGTGTTTCCTAAGGCTTATGAGCTGGATAAACGGACTAGCCCTCAAATTCTTAGTACTGTTATTAAGCCTGGGACTGCTGTTGAGGGTGGTGTCTTAGCTTTGGAGTCGCATCACACAGGTGACCTACAAAAGGCAGACACCGGTAGCCAAGGTGCTTTAGTGTTTCTTTCAAAAGACTATGAAGTAGAGAATCCTCTGGCCTCTCCTACGAACAATTTGCTAACCTCCGCCAAAGAACAGAGGTACCAGAGAGGCCTAGAAAGGAAAGATAGCTGGGGTTCTTTTGACCTGAGGGCTGCTATTCTATATCACACTAAAGGTAATGGCTTCACTCGCTGCCTGAGGGCATTCTCTCTTTGATTTTGGTTTTTAAGTGATATTTCTAACATCATCTGTTCCTTGCAGCACTTCTGATTGTTTTTAAAATGAGCTTTTTGCCTGTGTGTTTTTACTGGCAATAGGCTTAGAGTTATGGAAATGGTTAATTAGTGTTAAGAGGTATTTGATTCCCCTTTCCTGTGGACAAGCCTAAGTGAGGTTGCCAGGGATGATACTTAGCTGGTGTGTTTTACATTTTAATTCCTATGGAGTGAGCTTATCCTGCTGAGCTGCTCAGCATTGGAAAGGGTTAACTGTGTAAATTCTGTTCTGTNTTTTTGCCTGTGTGTTTTTACTGGCAATAGGCTTAGAGTTATGGAAATGGTTAATTAGTGTTAAGAGGTATTTGATTCCCCTTTCCTGTGGACAAGCCTAAGTGAGGTTGCCAGGGATGATACTTAGCTGGTGTGTTTTACATTTTAATTCCTATGGAGTGAGCTTATCCTGCTGAGCTGCTCAGCATTGGAAAGGGTTAACTGTGTAAATTCTGTTCTGTTCCAGCTTTACCAGGTGATATTCTGTCACTGCAAAGGCTTCATAGTCTCTACTCACACCTCTACCACCAAAGTGTTGCAGCTTCTCCCCTGGGCAGATCAAACCCTGAAATCATTGCTTTAAAGGAAGAAAAAAAAAAAAAAGATTCCTCTGCTTTTCATGGGAGTTTTTCATTTTTAAGCAACCCCACAGACACACACATTTCCTCTGCCCTTCTTGGCTATTGTGGCAAGGGCAAGACAAATCTTTGCTTATCAACTCTTCTGTGAGCTGCAGATTGAATTTTCTCCTTGTCTTTGTAGACCAAATCTTTCAGATGATTTTATTGCTTTCATGGAGTCCTTTGTAGTCCCAGCCCCCTTTTTTTTTTTTTTTTCTGGTTAGGGTTTCTTTTTTTTTTTTTGAGACTGAAATGACTCAAACATGATACAGAGACTTTAAACTGGGAATGCAGAGAGGGAAGCCTGTGGGCTGGCTTGCTTTGTGCTTTAGCCTCAACCCCAGCAGCTCGGCTGTCTTGTGGCACCTCTTGGCTTTTGGTCCTCCCTGGGGCCTGGTTGCCTGTTCCCTTTTGGTCCAGTGTTCCCTGCCTACCCTTCCTGAGCACAGGGGCAGTTCCTTTTTTTTATTTGCCTCCTCCCTCCTCCTCCCTGCATCCGTGAAGGGAAAAAGGTGATCATTTGTTTTTGTTGACTGTTCCACATAGGTAGGTGGGTGATGTTTTGCTCCCCGCTGAAAAGAGGTTGGTATTTCGCCAGCTTTGGCAAATTTGCTGTGTTTTGACCCGCTGCAAAGCTCTTCAATTACCTGTTGACAAAATCTATGTAGCATACAAAAACTTAGATGTGTTCCTTTAGTAACAGCAAACCAAATAATTTAAAAATAATAGCTCCAAATATTTTTTTTTTCCAGGTCATCTCACTCTCAAGATGTTAACATCTTTAATATTCTTGAGAGCAGTGTTCATCAGTTTATTTTATCCATGTCCCCAACCCTCTGCTCAGTCTATTCCAATATTAAAGTAAGCTTTCCTTCCTCAGTTCTTGCACCTGCCTGCAGCCTAAAGTCCCAATTTCCCATCGGAGTACCACAAAGCCTAGAAGGAAAGTCCTGGATAATC
>VYZU01049053.1:30366-49223 GCA_013401355.1 Ceyx cyanopectus | reverse complement strand
CAAGGCTCTGAGCAGCCTGGGCTAGTTGAGGGTGTCCCTGCTCCCTGCAGGGGGCTGCACTAGATGCCCTTTGGAGCTCCCTTCCAGCCTTAAACATTCTATGATTCTCTGATTCTGTGATTCTGTGACCTGACTGATACATCCTAAGCATTTGAGCGACAAAACAAGTGTCCGGTAGAGGGCTCAGGCAGGCCACTAAAGGACAGGTTGTGGAGTCTCCTCTGGGGACACTCCAGACCCGCTTGGATCTGTTCCTGGGTGACTTGGTCTGGGTGCCCCTGCTCTGGCAGGGGGGTTGGACTGGATGATCTTCTAGCTCCCTTTCAACCCCTGACACTCTGTGATTCTGTGATTATTTTTCTGGCATATAAAGCAGCGCTTCAGCAAGACCCGCGTCCTCCGCCCTGCGCTACAAAAAGCCCCGGGCTCTCCCTTCCCTGTTCGCGCTCTGCCCGCCCCGGGCCCTTCTCGCTCGGTCCCCTCGCTCCGCCCCCGGCTCAGGGGGCCGCCGGGACCTTCCTCCGCCGCCATGGCGGGCGGTGCGCGGGGCTTGTACCGGCGGATCCTGCGGCTGCACCGAGCGCTGCCGGCCGCGCTGCGGGCGCTGGGGGATCGCTATGTGAAGGAGGAGTTCCGAAAGCACAAGGCCGCCGGGCCCGCTGAAACCCAGCGCTTCCTGCGGGAATGGGAGGCAAGTGGCCGCCGCCCCGCGGGGCTCTGACACTGGGGCCGCCTCCCGGGGGTTCGTTGGGCGCTTGGAGACCGGCGCTCGCCGCCGGTTGCTTANTCATATGCTTCAGATGAAAGAACAAGAAATCCCGCAACAAATGAGCAGCTCAAGCATAAGCTGAACCAAAGCAGAATTTCCTTTTAATGTCCAAAAGCCATCAATGTGCCAAGCATGCAATTGACTGAAGTCCAGAAACAGTTGGCTGTCTCTCCCTTCCAAAATCATCATGTACTTTATATATTTAATATGAAATACTTTCTGTTATTTGGCTTCATCTGACTCTGAGGTGCATGCAAGAACACCTGAAGCCATTCTGATGAGTTATACCATAGTGCAGTTATTATGGCATCTATTTTTTTTTTTTACCTCATGGAAATGGAGCTTTGAAATGAAAACCATCTGTTTTCCTCTCACTGCTGTGCCCTGCTGACCAGCCTGGGGCACCACAAGCATGGTCTGTGTGAAGAAGGAGGGTCTCACCTGGGCCATATGTGGATGGACA
Organism: Ceyx cyanopectus; assembly: GCA_013401355.1. Lineage (NCBI taxonomy): Eukaryota > Metazoa > Chordata > Aves > Coraciiformes > Alcedinidae > Ceyx > Ceyx cyanopectus. The sequence continues at coordinate 47,991 of VYZU01049053.1, read as the reverse complement.
GGCAGTTGTCTCTGCAGCCAACAGCAAACGTGGTTGATACCTTCAAAATTTTTGGTGGGTTTTGGGGTGGAGAGTCCCATGCTAGAACTGACTTTATTACTCTTGAATCAAGGACAAAGCTCTACTCCATTCCAACAGAGGCAGAAGCATCCTGTCAATCTCCAATTACCCTTAGCTTTTCTAAGTAATTTATGAAACTATTCATTTTGCAGTTGCTTCCCACAAAGAAGGGATAATTCTGTGTCTTTTCAGTTTACGAGGCACACTGGAAGATGCTGCAGAATATTTAGCAGGCAATTTGTGCCGTCATAACAAAACTTGGGCTTCTAAATCAGAAAAGTCTGCCTTGTCTGGAATAATATGCAAAAAGGAACTGGCTTGAATCTATTTGAATGTTTAGAGAATTGATTAAAAACTTCCTAGTTCTGAAGAGACAACTTTGTTGTGATGTGCACAATGCAAAGATAGAAAACATGGGATACAACTGTATGTTCTTTTTTTGGGGGGGGTTGTTTTATTTATTTTTTTTTTAGTAGCAGGAAATTAGACTTTACAATTGACCCACAGTTTAGAGAAGATTACAGATTATCTTGTGTTTTCTAAGAGCTGATAATACAGTTTAGCTTTGTCAGGACTACCAATGGCTCTTGAAAGGAATTTCACTTAATTGTATTCTATATTTTATCATTTATTTTGATTCACAAAAAGAACTCATCTCAGGGTGCTGAAAAAATGGCTTTTTCTCTGTACAGAAAGACAAGGAGTGAAAAAATTTGANACAGAAGTGGCATTTTGAAACCTGACATTTAGTGCTATTAACTAGAATATGTTCAAAGAAAGGAAACTAATTTAATGACTGTTTTGAGTCTGTGCATATAAAGAACTTTGCAAATACGTCTGTCTTCTACCAAGATGCTGGGAGATAGTGGCACACAGCTAATGTGGCTCTTCTCAGCTTTGATTTTTTTTGTTTTGCTTGGGGATTTTTTTCTCCTGCAAATATTCATCTGCTTCAAGGGTGGAATTTAAATTTTCTTAAAAACAAAACCAAACAAACTAATAAAAATCAGGCAAATCCCTACAATTTAATGCAAAATAGTGGTTATATTTCCTATTTTTAGCCATTTTTTGCTATATAAGTTCTGTGTACTTACAGTATGTGCATCATTGTGAGATACTGTAGGATTTTACTCCTAAAAGCTTCAAAAACAGCTGCTAAAGAAATCCTAATTTTACAGGGTAGCTCTACCTGCCAATCTTGCCGTATGTCTTTAACAAAAGATTATTTTCTATAGTCTGGGAAAACCTCAAATCTCAGTTCAGGACCTGAATACTCAGCCTAATTCTCAAACAGGAATCAAAGATCAATGTAAATTTTGCATTTTTTCTTACAATTAGTATGGGATTGATTGTGTCTGGAAACCCAGTGGAAAGTGGTAAAGGGGGATAGAAAGCAAGCTTTGTTGTTCAGGAGTTATGGCTGTTCAGGTAGATTCAAATTAAATATATAAATTATTAATAGATGTATTTTCNGTTGTTCCCGGGCGTGTGTCGGGGAACGGCAGGCGGAAAATGCCCGCAAGCTGCCGGTTGCTGACTCGCGTGGTTTCAATAGTGCCCCTGAATGAAGTTCACCCCCACGAGTGCGAACTCGACACAGAGAAAATTCCTTCTAATTCCGCATCTCTATGCGGGTTCCCTTTGCAGGTTCTTAATTCATTGCTTCATCTGTGCGTGATTATCATAGAATGTTTATGGCTGGAAGGGAGCTCCAAAGGGCATCTAGTGCAGCCCCCTGCAGGGGGCAGGGACACCCTCAACTAGCCCAGGCTGCTCAGAGCCTTGGCCAACCCCCCCTGCAATAGCTCCAGGGATGGGGCCTCAACCCCCTCCCTGGGGAGCCTGTGCCACTGAGCCATCACCCTCAAGGGAAGCAACTTCTTCCTGAGATCCAGATTATAACTAGGCACACACGAGTATAGATAACAGAAAGGCAACAATTATATAATTAGCTATATATACAGATATAAAAATACACAAAATTATCTGTATAATTTATAATAATACATTATATAAATGTGTATATATATTCATAACTGCACACGGAGCTAATTGTGTAATTATAATTAGCTAAATACATAGGTGTACATAGCTTCCCCATTAACTTGTATTTCATTTTTGAGTGGCATTTTTTCAGAGTGTTTCCTAATGAAATGTTCTTATATGAACATGGTTTCTCTGGAGCTATTGCAGGGGAGGTTGGCCAAGGCTCTGAGCAGCCTGGGCTAGTTGAGGGTGTCCCTGCTCCCTGCAGGGGGCTGCACTAGATGCCCTTTGGAGCTCCCTTCCAGCCCTAAATATCCTATGATTCTCTGATTCTTTGTGCTTGCTATAGCTGAGAACCTGGGGGTAAAGCAGCTCTGTTCCCCTTGTGTTGGGGCATCAGGCACCAGCAGGGAGCACACTCCCTGATACTCCCTTCAGGGGAGAGGAATAAGTGTATTTTAATTGCCTCTTGCCAACTGACAGATCCTTAAATCAGGAAGATTTCTATCTACCTCTGAAATGCCTGATGCTATTGTCACCCTCAACTGCCGTTTCCTTGCTAGTGCTAAAATGTTTCCACATCACTGCTTCCGAATTTAACATAAGCTGAAAAAGACAAGTTACACATTACTATTTTCAGTGCTAAAATCTTCCTTAAAATAGTTTTAGAAAAGGAAGAAAATGTTTACATGGAAATCTCTGTAGCCATTTCTGCGAGGTAAACAAATAGTGAAAATGTTTCTTGGTTTTAATACATTTTAACAGTAGATTATAGGGAAATATGGGGGAAAAAAATAGACTACAAGGAACAGAAGTGGCATTTTGAAACCTGACATTTAGTGCTATTAACTAGAATATGTTCAAAGAAAGGAAACTAATTTAATGACTGTTTTGAGTCTGTGCATATAAAGAACTTTGCAAATACGTCTGTCTTCTACCAAGATGCTGGGAGATAGTGGCACACAGCTAATGTGGCTCTTCTCAGCTTTGATTTTTTTTGTTTTGCTTGGGGATTTTTTTCTCCTGCAAATATTCATCTGCTTCAAGGGTGGAATTTAAATTTTCTTAAAAACAAAACCAAACAAACTAATAAAAATCAGGCAAATCCCTACAATTTAATGCAAAATAGTGGTTATATTTCCTATTTTTAGCCATTTTTTGCTATATAAGTTCTGTGTACTTACAGTATGTGCATCATTGTGAGATACTGTAGGATTTTACTCCTAAAAGCTTCAAAAACAGCTGCTAAAGAAATCCTAATTTTACAGGGTAGCTCTACCTGCCAATCTTGCCGTATGTCTTTAACAAAAGATTATTTTCTATAGTCTGGGAAAACCTCAAATCTCAGTTCAGGACCTGAATACTCAGCCTAATTCTCAAACAGGAATCAAAGATCAATGTAAATTTTGCATTTTTTCTTACAATTAGTATGGGATTGATTGTGTCTGGAAACCCAGTGGAAAGTGGTAAAGGGGGATAGAAAGCAAGCTTTGTTGTTCAGGAGTTATGGCTGTTCAGGTAGATTCAAATTAAATATATAAATTATTAATAGATGTATTTTCTAAATATTTAATATTTTAATTAAAATAATTGGTACTCATTTACAGGAGATGGCTGATATAATTAGATTGATAGTGATTATTACCTTGGAATGCTATTGAATTAATGTTGACAGATCAGAGAAGTGAATTAGTTCAACAGTCTTTTAAATCATGTGGTAGCTGATGAGAATGCTTACTTAAGAATAGGCAATATGAAGATAATATTGATTACTTTACTCCAGGTTACAGATGATATGGTGTAGAATATTCAACTAAGTAATTTCAGCAACTAATTGTTGTACATTATTTATTCTTTTAATTTTGAAAATGACCTTTTTGTGCTTAGCTTGTTGAAAAATCCTGATTTTTTAGATGGAGAGCTCTGGACTACCTTGAGATAAAAGCAGAATTACATGACATTTACTCATCTCTAATAGATTGAATAAATTGCTTTTGAAATGCTCTGTCCACTCTTGACTCTGGAAATCCTTTATAAGCTTTCAGATGAACTGAGACTAATTTGAACTTGCATCTGCTGTTGTATACTCAGAAAAAAAGGTGATTTTTTTCATTCCTGGTATCAAATGTAGGGTAGAATTAAAGGCAGAACTGTACCTCTCTGTCTGAGAAACCTTGTCACAAAGTCTCAAGAATGGTTAATCATTAAATTAATGATTTAATTAATTAGTGTGATGTTTTTATACAAATAATTGTCATTCATCAGTTTGTGTTTTCAGTGGGACTTGTAGTATTTGGTTTGCTGGGGTGATGGTGAGTGGGTGGAAGCTGTGGCCAGTACTGGAGTCAGACTGGGATGGGAATGGGATGTGTTCCTTGCCCTTTGTACCATCTTTCAGCAAATAAATAGGTTGCCAAGTCTGGAACTGCTGCTGACTTTCTGCTCTCAGTGTCAGTGAAGTACATGATGGAAGTGATCTTTTCTTTGCCTGACAAAAAAATACATTTTTTTGGAGAGTGAAATATGATCGTAAGGTTTTTGCCATTTTATTACTTTAATAAAAGTTGTGAAATGGGATTTCAGGGTAGTATTTCATTTTAACATTACCGGATACATTGGAATTTGCTCTCAGTAATTTTTATGGCTATCTGGATGAAAACCTTCTTATTAAGAGTAAATTCCTACTGATACTTAGATATTTAGCCTCCACTTAAGGTGTTCACTGGGTATTAATTTATAAGAAGGAAATTGGAGACAATTTCCTCCATTTTCTTTGATATTTCTCAAAATGCAGCAAAGAGTTTCTCACTTTTCTGAGAGCTGTGGGCTTGTGGCTCATAAATTGTGGGATTTGGGTGTGAGCAGAGGTAGGAAATCAGCCTGCTGTGCTGACCTGGCATATTTGGTGGGTTTCCTGAACCAGCACTCGTGTTCACTCATCCCTTTGACCAAAAAAATAAAGGCAAAGGTTGACCACATGGATCCCCATAGCAAAATTGCAGGGAAATAACATCCTTTTTGTAGTCTGGCATCACTTCCAGCCTTTCAGTGATCCTTCAAGTTTGGGTTTAGAAGCAGGAGCTGATGCATTCTCCTCTTCCACAGAGAATCCAGGTGGGCTGGGTGCTTTCTCATGCAGAGAGACTTGGGGTGACCTGGGGGATACCCACTGGCTTGTGGGTGGTGCATGCCTGCCATGGGAAAGAGGCATGCACTACTTCCATCTGGGGAGCTGCATCATTCTCCTTCAGATCCATCTGCCCTCTGCTAAGGCCAGTGATTTCTTCTGTGGTGTCTTTTTTGTTGGTTTTCCTATTTTTTTCTCATTTTTTTTCCTGTATACCTGTTGATGTGGGATAGCATTTGATTAACTTCTTTTGTTTAACCTCTTTTGTTTAGCTTCTTTTGTTTAACTTCTTTTGTTTAACTTAGTTGTCTGTAAATAAACTGCATTTTTTCCTGTTTCAAAAATGATTTGGGGTTGGTGGAAAATAAGACTTAAAGGCAAATGTGAGGTACTGTTTCAGACCTTTACTGAAATTCAACATTTCCTAAGCTGTGGCATCAATACTTTCAATGCTTCTGTCATATTATTATGCCAGTTCTCTCTATACTGGCAAATCTATGATTGTATATCATATGGCTGTCCTCATAACTGTGCCTATCTGCTAACTGAAGTTTTTATTTACAACTGTTTTGACACAGCAGGAAATAATATCTGAGTCTTTGGGGGTCACATCAGTCACTTGTGTGTGCTGCTCACCTCAGGTTAGATATAATACACTGCACAGGAAATTCCATGGAAGCAATGCAACTTTGTCTAAATATGTGATGTGGAAAGAGGGTTATAAATCTCAGATTATTTGATCTTTGCATCAAATGTGAGCGACAGCCAGTGTGTGGTTTGATCTCAGAGTAAGAAAATGGGGATGATCAGACACAGCAGCAGCAGGACCAGCAATGGAGAGGTTCCAGGATTGTCAGTTTATAAGGTAAGTCAGGTTTCCATCTAGTGGTGCTATAAATTCTGTCCAAGCCATGAGACAGCACTCTGGCTAACACACCACAGTGTTTGTGGATGTGTTTGAAGCTTAGGAAATGAAAAGCTTCAAAGTTGTATGCAAGTTAGACACAATAATACATCTCAGGGCATCCAGATTTTTAAGTTAGAGCTGAAATGATGAGGAATCTTTTACTTGCTGCAGCTGAGCACAGTGCTGCTTTTTCAATGGTTCCTTGACAGACATTTAAATAAGTTTAACTTGGTAGAGGTTACAGAAAGAAAAGTCTTCAAGTTGTCTTGGAGTTGTATGCAAATACAAGTCTTGCTAGGTTTCTTATTTCTTAGACCTGAAAAAAAGAAACTAGGAAAAATGGGTATTCTGATTTGCTCACATCTTGATGTTCCAGCACTATTTTATTATATTTNAGTATATTTATTATAGTATATTTATTATAGTATATTTTACAGTAGAATATAGAGAACCTTCCCAGGTTAGTTTTTCAGAAGAAGATGAAATACTGAGGGAACTCACCCACAAATCTTTTGTTGCATTTGAAGACAAGGTAGTGGGTCAAGCAAACTGAACGTGACTTGGAATTGCAAATTTCAAAGGATTTTTTGCTTGTTGGTGTTTTATTGACACCTTCCTTCTAGCATTTGTTTGCTACTGGTGTGAAGGTTGGCAGGCTGCAGTGTTTTGCAAGCATGGCAGGTTTTCCTGTGTTTCCAGTGCATTTCCACCATCAACACTAAACACTGCCAACTTGCCACAAGTGCTGTCAAGTGCCATATTTTGTAATTAGTGCAATGGTGTGATGAGTGCTGTAATTGCACATACTGTATAGATTGGCTTTTTTTTTGTGTAGACACAAAATTGATATTTTCTGCTAGTTAAAATGGGTTTTTCTTTTTTTTTTTCTCAGATTTTCTGGGAGTTAAGATGGAATCTAGAGCTCATCTGTAGAATTGTTTTGGGGCTTTTTCTTTCTTTAAGCTTAATGTGAGGTGTCTGCATAAGTGGCATTAAACAAGGAGGATTTTTAAAGCCCCAGATATCATATCTGAATATAGAGCTCTACTTAGGACACACTGGGTGTAGTGTGGAGACCCACTGAAGGCTGAGAGCTTTTTATACACTAATAATATACATAATATACATAATTTGTTAGCCAAACAAATGATTTTTTGCAAGAAGCTGACCCTCAAACTTTGGCCTGATAGTCTTTTATTTATTAACATTTACCAACCTTCATGTTTTAGCCATATTTTATAATGCCAAAACCTTTGGCTGCTCTAATTCTGATACTGACTGTATCTACAACTACACTTCTGATTATCTCCTGCTGCTCAGACACCTCAATACTGGGTATACACTGAGCAGAAAATTTCTGCTGAGATGCTTCAAACTGCATTTTTGGAAGGATATGATTTGGAAAACACATTTAGTCATAGTGTCTGATAAAGTGAATGTATAGGTCTTTAAAGGTTATTTCCAGAAGTAATATTAATGAGATATTTCTAGTGAAATCTTCATTATACTAAAAATAAGTTAGAAGTGATACTAGAAGTGCATTACTGAGTGGTTTTTAGGCTTACTAAAGAGCTTGAGTCCTGTTAATGTGCTCTTTTTTTGTTGTTTCAGGGGTTATTAGAGAGAGGCAGAGCAAACTGAGTTCAAAGAGACCATGATAAACTTTCTCCTGTCCTGCAGTAACTAGCTGCATATATAGAATACCATCTAATTTGATTTTACACCCATCTTTCAAGACTGGCTAGCAACTGATCCTTAAAATACAGATGCATATTGCCTTGCTCTGTGGAAATGTAAAATTGATACATTAGTTTTATGCTATTTTATACTATTTTTATTTTTTTCCTGAACTCTTCTGTTTCATAATGGAAAGGAAATTAATACTTTTTTTTTTTTTTTTTAATTAATAATATCCAGAAAAACCTTGGTGGGAGGCTTTGAACTGAAGTCCCATTACCACTGGTTCTTTGGAGATGTGATGATTGAAGGTATTGAATTGTGGCAGTAGCATTGAGATCTGCTTCAAATGAGCCAAAGCAATTTGTTTTATTTTCCATGGACCACCAGTGTACAGCTCATAATCAGTTTCTTGCTTTTTATGACTTCACAGTGGAAGCATGTGGTCTTTGAATTGAGTTTTTATGCTGTTTGAGGTATATTCAGTGTATTGAGGGAGAATTCATATTACATGGACTTTGAAACTTCATCACCTTCTAGCTGAAGTCTGTAATGCCCTCATGTAGGAAAATAGCTGATTTTTGACATGATAAATGAAAAATATCCTTCCTAAGATTGCAGTTTTTTACATGTACACACGATGGCAGCAAATACTTAAAGTGAGAAGGCTTATTCCTGTACTAGAACCAAGTGCATTTTCAAATATAAACTAGAATTTCTACAGATTTAATGATTATTTCTTAAAATACATATTGAGATTTGTGAATGTACTGTGTCAAGGTTTAGGGTTGTGCCAGCCACCAGAGAAGTGACAGACACTCTCTATGAACCCCTCTTCTCAGAGGGGATAAGGGAGAGAGACTCATGGATTTGAAAACTAAAGCAGCTTTAATGAAAATATTACGTTATAATAATAATAATATTACGTTATATACAAATATACACAAACCCAGTATCAAACCCAACCCTCCTAATGGCAATTACATCACCACTGGTGCTGTGGAGCAGGCCCTGGGAGAGTCCCAGACTGGACAGAGAGGAACTGGATTCAGGAACACCCAGACTGGGCTGGAGGGCAGAACTGAGAAGAGCCCTCCATGCACACCAGCCATTAAAGAAGAGCCTTTATTATTGAATAATATCAAGTCCCTTTCCCCCCCCCTTTCTTTTAATTTAATTACTTTTATTTCTTTTTATTTAATTCTATTTGTGAATCTTTTTGCAGAGTGCTTGTCTGCCAGCAGGTGCCACTCCTCAGCAGCACACTAGTTTCTCAAACTTGACCAGGTAGACAAAAATATTTGTGGTAGACCATTTTTTTTTGTTTTGGAAACATTCATGTCAGTTTGCCTGGCATGTCTTTGTTTTCCTTGATAAGAACAACCTATTCTATAAACAAATATTTGTATTTTACAGTGGAGAGGCTGAGAGAGCTGGGGCTCTTTAGCCTGGAGGAGACTGAGGGGGGGACCTTGAAGTCCTAGAGTCTTGAAACACAAATGAAACCTTGAATATAGCTTTAGTATTCTGACAGGTAGAAACCTTGAGGCAACCTGTTTATTCTCATCATCTATATAGTGAAGTTGAAAACTTTTCCAGATCATATACAGTAGAAAAAAGGACTTGTTTCTTAATAGAGTACAAACAGTGCAGCAATTTGACATTCATGATAGAAGAGGGAGTGTGGAGAGAGCATCTAAGTGGATGTGGATGATACCAAAATGCATTAAAGGTGCCACTCAGAGCAGAAGTGCTTTATCTCAGATGTTTTTTGATATACAAGCAGAACTAATATACTACACTTTTCATTCTTAGTATCTTCTCTCCAGGCAGGCTGCTTCTGCTCCAAATGCCATATGTTAATCATGCTTTATCCAGAGCTGAAGGCCATGGTATGTAGCTGTGGGAAAACCTGAGTGGCTGGCAGCCAGAGCCCAGCACAGAGCCAGCACGACCAGTTGCAATGGGGTGCATTTGTGTTTTTGTAACCTTGATATGTCCTGCCTCTGGTATTTTCACAAGATTCTTAACTGAGTGTTCATTTAAAAATTAAGTACCTACAACTCTAAGCTATTTGACTTGTTTTCCATCTCTTTATTACTCCCCTACACTCTTTTCCCTGTCATTTGTTAATTTAAAGCAAGCCCTCTGTAACGGCTGGAAACCCTCCTGCAATAGCAGAAAAAAAAGAAAAAGAATAGAACAAGATCTAGGTGAGTTAATTATGAAGTACTTGTATAGAGATTACAAGACAAAATGTTCATGTTCAAATTTGATATGTATTTGATCTCCTCCAGACTAGTACAGAATATTTTATGGAGTTTTTTTAGAAGGGCTTTCAAATCAGCTGTCTCTACAGTACTAGATTGAATTTTGAAACTTGTTCACCACATCAGTGAACTTTTGTTTTTCCTTTTGTACTTAATCCTTCCAGTCTTCTGTGACACTCCAGCCTGTACTTGCAGTATTGTGACAGACACTGTGGAAATAATGTCAGAGGATAAAGGGATGTCTAGAGAGTGACTTGCAGACTATTACAGAAGTTCTTGGATTTTTCAGATTTGAGGTTGCTGATTTAGCCTGTAGAGATACATGCTCCTTTATAGCAGCACTTGAACATACTGATGACACATTTGTTTTCTTCATTTAACTTCTTCTGAAGTAGTTCAGAGATGATATAAAAACCTGCAAGTTAAAAACCCTTTGTAAGGTACAAAGATTGATAGACTTCTGAGTTTTGTGATGCTAAGGAACTGATTAAAAAAACCCACAATGTTAGAATTACGTTTAAAACGAGAACTTCTAATTTCTCTGACCTTTTTTGTCTGTACTGTTATATCAGAGGACTTCCTGACTGCAGATATATCACAATATTTTAGGTAAGTAAAACAATAAGGAAGTTTCTATTGTCATTTTGAGAGCAATAAAACTAAAGAAGGAGGAAATGCTGTGATTTGTTCTGTTGTTTGGAGGACATTGAAGACTTTAATCAATTTATATTTTCATTAGACAGAGGTATATTTATGTGTATACAAAGTTTATGTCTGGTCTAAAACTTGACCATCATTTAGCATCTTTTGCTGCAGCAACAAGAATTTTAAATCTGCACTAGTTCTGGCACAGAGACTAATCAGTTAAATCTTTTTCTGACCTTTTAATAAGTATAATGAAATACATATTAATTGCAGTTATAAGCCTTCTTTCCATAGAGTTGAGTTTACAAATATAAACCAGTATCTTGTTAGCTGTCTGAAGGAAAATGTCACTTTTTTTTTTTTTTTCCCTGTTTACTATAGGGACTGTGGTAAGACTGGCCAAGAAAATCAGCCTTTGACTTGGTGCTTTCTGCTGCAAAATTTGCTTTTCTAAATTAATATCCCAGGTATTGTATTGCAACAGGGAATATAGAATGTGTTCACTTAAAACTGAGGAGGTTTCTGTCTGTCCTAAGGGATGGATCTGACTTTGACACTAATGACCTTCTGGCCTATATTGCCCATAACTGTTTACTTAATTCTTACAATCACATTATTCTTCTACAGGTCCATTAAAGTAAAAAAACTCAGTGCACCATCAGCAGAAAGATTATTTGTGATGTCAGGGAAATCAATGCAAGATGCCTGCTAGCAGATTAAATTTTTATTTCTACTTGAGGTTTTCTTTGTTACTTTATTAGTTGAAGGTTTTGGCTCTAATGAACATAAAGGAATGTCAGTAATGGAAAAAATAAGAATACCAAGCCTCTCTTGAATATAGATGTACACTTGAAATGCCTCACTGGGTATAAACTAAGTAGAAGAACATGCATCAGGTCTTTCAAGTGTCATCACGTGGAATATGTAATCCTTTGCATGTTCTTGGTATCTAACAGTCTGGAAACTCATGTGGTTGTCTTGGAAACAGGCTTTATTTTCCTTTTGAGAATATCTAGATGGGAAATCATTGCCTTCAATGAAAATCTGAAAGTAATACTTCTGAAATAACTGCAAATTTAAGATGCTTGTCCTCTGTTTAAAGAGCAGATACAGGAGTCCGTGAGTGATGTTTTCATTGTGTACTTTAATTATAGTTGTAGGATTATGTTGCTAAAACAGTCTAGAGGTTTTTTTAGGTAAAATGTCTCTACTTGGTGTTGGTATTTGTCTGGGAATTATCTACAGTGAAGCACTTGGCCAAGATTTCCTTGTTTCATGTTTAAATAAAAAAATTACTGTCGAACTCACACATTGAGGAAACTCCTAAAAAGGAACTGAGAACTATCTTTTCCAGTTTTTTCTCTTGCCCTGCTTTAATTTAACATTATGTGATAAAACCTTGAATATTCTGTGAGATTGTAGCATAATATTTGCCAGACAAAACATTGTAATTTCATCAGAGTGTTTACAGATGAAGATCTGGACCAAATAATTTTCCATGTTTTGTTCTTCACTTGTTAACTATATTAAGTTCTAATGGGTTTATAATATATTTCTTTCATGTATTTTTGTTTCCAGTACCAATTTAGTACTGGAAACAAAAGACTCTTGAATACTGGTAAGTACAGTATTCAAGAAATATNTCCATCTCTTCCATTCCACCTCCCATCTCTTCCTCCTGCCCCATTTCTGGAACTTAATTGCTTGTTTTTCTTAAATGTTGTTTTTCCTTCGAGTATATTCCTATTTTTTTTCTTCTTCTTTCCTAGAATGAGCTCAATCTTTCAATTTAAGGCCAGAAATGAAGCTTATTAATGTAAGTGGAGAGGATCTTAAAGACCATGATTGTTGTCAGATGATGCAAAAAGCTTTTAGTGACCTAGATTTTGGCCCTGATGTACAATACTGATGTAAGTATTGTGCATCCAGAAAGAAATAATTAATCACAGCTTGTTTTTCCACGAATGACAGGAAAGTCACTCTGATGTACTGTAATGCTACTGTGCTCCATTTTGGACTTAATAGCATTTATATATGTTTACCTTGAAGGTCAGGCCACAGACTTCCCACCTTCACCTCAAATTATTATTTCATAAGTCTTACATGAGAAAGGGACATTAAAATACCATGTTATTTAAGCTATCAACAAAGCTGAGTTAGTCCTTGAGCTATGTTCCATTCCTCTAAATAAATGTAATTTCTTCCAGTGTAACAATATTAGTAAACTGTGTTCAAAAAAAAAAATAGTCAATTTTATACCTTCCTGATCAAATAATAATTCTCCATGCTGATTACTAAATATTACATAATTATGTTCTCTGGCTCCATTTTAACCGAACAGTTTTTTTCATCCTCTCCTCCCAAACTGCAAACAGACAAGCAGCCAAAAAAAACCCCAACTCTTATATGGTCCCAGTTCTGTGTACTGATGTACACATACATCTGATGTATGTGCATCATTGTGTCACTGTGATCACTGCCATCAAATTTGAGCAATATTCCAACATGCTTCCTGCATCTCTTGGGAGAACATGGGATTATTAAACTTCTCGTGGCTTTTCCTTTCAGATTAACTTTACCCAAACTGGGTTGTTCCTATTCTTTACAACCCAGTGACTTTGTCCTGAAGAAATCTGTTTTACATCTGTGCAATTAGGAATGGTGACATGGTCCTTCATCTCCAGAAATTAAAATATGCATCATTCAAAGTTTTATAAGGATAAAAAGGAAATATTTTTTTTTTCCATCATGTGTTTCATTTCAGGATGTTGCTAAGTCTGACTTCAGCACCATTACCCAAAGGTAAAACAAACTCCAGGGGAGAAATTATAGATTCATTCAAGAAGAAATGGCATTTTTGTTGCCTTTTGTAATTAAGAAAAAACCACAAAGCAGCTAATGAACATTTTCCTTTTACCGTAAAAAAGGAAGGAAGTTGATTGAAACCAGACATCTACAGGCAGCAACAGAGAGACATGCAGTTGCTTTTGCAGTGAAGAGACCCACATCTCTGGAGAGCAGTGTATCCTGTCATCACATCATTAAGACAAGTTTCTCTCTGATGCTCAGCACAAAGACAACCTGCATCCCTAACTTGTTTTACACAAGTAACATTGAGGTGTAGACAATCCCATCACAAGAGCCAGAATATAATTATCACACTATCATATCAAGCCCTTGGCTCGAAATGACTTCTAACAAATCATGGAATCAGAGAATGGTTTGGACCTTAAAGACCTATTAAATAGCCTTAATAACATAAAGAAAGTTACTAATTTGACTACAAGTGGAGATAGTTGAATAGATGGATACACCAGCTTTATATTGATACTGAACTGCTTAAGGGGGATGAAAACTTTGACTTGTAAAAAGAAAGAAGCTGTCAAGAAAGTGAATTGCACAGGTAGTTACTGTGAACAGGCATATCTGTCCTGAGCTTCTCTATCTGAATGAATTTTACAGAGATTTTTGGAGCTCTTGTCTAAAATGTAGCATTGAACATGTTGAGGAGGATGCCAAAGAAAAAAGAAACAAGGATTACTGTTCTTCCTGGTGAAAATGGGCAAATGGGTTCTTAACCCATTTAATCTTATGAGCTAATTCATAAATGTCTACCAGTATTTCCTATTTACACATGAAGTAAATGTCTGTCAGCATGCACTGGCTCAGGTAGGAACCTCTACCTCTGTCAAAGAGTGAGTGATTCTTTTGGTTGTGTGGTTTTGCTTTTATTTTTGTATTTAATCTTTCCTCACCTTTGAAAACAACAGTGTTGTCACCCTTTCTGTAATGTGTGGTATTTGAAAACCTCAAATGTCACCTATCCCCTTGCCCTTTTCATTCATTAGTGCATTCTCTGAATGCTTATGAATCAGAGAGCAGAGGAAAACTTATTTGCTTCAGTTAGTGAATCTAATTATCAGTTACAGCAAATATCCTCTGCGTTTTTGTAGGAATTTTGGACGTTCAAATGTTTAATCAGCTCATAGAATTTTAAGAAAGCCTAGTGGCTGAATCCAGTTTGCATGCTGTAAGATGCCAGTGTGATCTGAGGGCAACACCAGCACCTTCTGGAAGTGCTCCAGAGCATTCCAGTGAGGAACCTGTGTCTCTGTGTGGGTGAGAAGAGTGGTGGTTGGTTTGTCTCCTTTTCCTTTTTTCCTTTTCCTTTTCTCTATGTAGGTGCTCAGAAAGTGTAGAGCTGGTACAGGATCACTGCAGTAAATGCTACTTACAACAAAAAAACCAACCAATCTAAAAGAAATCTAAGGATCTAAGGTGCAGAGGTGGTCTCTGACTGACCTGCCACGTTTGACCCTCTGTGCAAGGGAGGAGAAACCTGTGTGCTTCTGCCATCCTTGTACATGCTCAGCCTGGCTCTCTGAGGTTTATTTGTCTTCCATTGTGCACCTCCTGTCTCTGGTTCTGTGAGCAGAGTGTGAACTGTAATTTGAATAAGATGCCATTCAAAAATATGCCAGGGATTTGTGTCATGATTGACAAAGGAGTTTTGTTATATTTGGAAGCTGTAGTTATATGTAAAATAAGGTGGAAGTGAAGTAATTATCCTTGTTTGCAAAGCTAAGCAAGTGTTTGTTTCGGTTCTACTAGTATAGGTGACACTAGGAAATAGTTAATTCTGTTATCTTTGAAGTTCTAATGAAAGGTAGATCATACCCAAACTCACTGCTCCTCCTTATTGCCTGAAGGGCTGTGATTATCTTATTATCTTATACCAAAGGTATATTACTTTAAGAACTGTTTGCTTATTTTTGTTGTTGGGGTTTTTCTTTGTTTTTTTTGTTTGGTTGTTTTTTTTTTCCCACCATTACCCTTTTAAACCTATTACTGATCTTTGGAGTTATTAACATATTAAAGTTCATGTGCAGTTAGCAAAATGGCACATTTACTGTAGAGAAGCTGAATCTTAAATTACAGAACGACAAACCAGTAAATTATGTAGTACCTTTCCACAAATCACTGATGGCATAATAACAGTATGAATTTCTGAGGGAACAGTAATGTGTTAAACAATTAAATATCCCCAGCTTTGTTCATTCCTCATCTGGCATCACAGGCAGAGAAAATGGCACATGCTGTATTGTCATTTATCTGCCAGTTGCTGGAGGAGGAGAAAGAGAAGCAGAGATGATTTCCTTCACCAAGATCCCTTTATTTATAATTTACAGCTCTTTTTATACCCTTTTAACTTCAAGGTAACTGGACAAGAAGCCAGCCACCCCCTGGGGTGATTGGCTGGGGTGCCACAGCACCCAGAGTCAAAACATCTCTCTGTTTTACAAACAAATGCCAACAAGGTCTCAGCTTGATGAGAACCTTCAGTTGCCCACAGGAAGGAAAATTGGGGGTTGAACTCAAAGATCTCTAAGGTCCCTTTCAACCCCTAATACTCTGTGATTCACTTGCTGCAGTATTTTAACACCCATACCATATTGGTGATCTTTTCAGATCTTTTGTAAAGGCTGAAATATATTTTCTTTACTGCATCACTGCCTTTTGGTCAAATGAGGTGAGAAATAGATTGTTGTATACTATTACAGTAAATAGGTATTTTTAAAAGTTGACCTGAATCCTGCATTTTCCATTTTTGTGACTATTGTATTTCCTTCTTCATTAGAACTATGCAGCACTGATACAGCAACAAATTAATGAGGACAAAGAAAAAATGAGAGGAAAGACTGTATATGGAATCCAGCTTACAGAAGAGAAACTTAATGACTTCCGTGATGAGCAGATTGGGCAGCTGAAGGAGCTGATGGATGAGGCCACCAAACCTAAAACAAAAATCACCATTTCTAAAGACTCACAGCACGAAACTTAAAAGGTTTTAAGATTTGATTTAATGCATATGGAAGCATTTGGAATCATCCTTTTCCAAGTGGACTTGAATGTGGTGTCTGTGGAATAATGGGAGCTGCTGGTGCCATAACTGGTCTGAAACGGATGTCTCTGGCTATTTGGCTTTCTGTGCAAGAATAAATGGCAAAATGGAGTAATCACAACAATTTTATGCTAATTGCAATAGTTTATTTTTCCTAATGGAAGGTGAAGACTTGAAGAAATTGGAAAAGTAAATTGATAGTTTTAAAATAGAAATTTTTTTTTGTTTTTGGTTTTGGTTTTTTTTAATCATGGTACCTGTAGGTCAAGATTGCTCTGTATGTCATCCTCTGCCTTAATGGAAGAGGTGCAATTTGCATTTGTTTTCTGGTGTGGATTCAGTAGCCAGAGTACTAGAGTGGGTTTGTTTTGATGGAAAGAAATGAACAGTATTATGTTTCCTCTTCTCATGTATCTTCTCTGTGCCATCCAGTGACAGGACAAGAGGCAATGGGAGTCAGTTGGAGCACAAGAGGATGAGGGAAACACAAGGAAAAACTTTTTCCCAGTGAGAGTGGCAGAGCCTGGCAGGGACTGCCCAGGGAGGTTGTGGAGTCTCCTGCTCTGGAGACATTCCAGACCCTCCTGGATCTGTTCCTGGGTGACTTGGTCTAGGTGCCCCTGCTGTCCAGGGGGGTTGGACTAGATGATCTTCTAGGGCCCTTCCAACCCCTGACACTCTGTGATTCTGTATTAGAGAAACATACTGCACTTAAAGTTGCAAGTTGTTTTTCTTCTTGAGCTTTATTGTGAAATGTGCTTTCTAATAAAAGATGTAGTTCATTGGTAAATTGACTTTGAAGGAACCACTGGCTTATGAAGAAAATGCTGCACTTTGTTTCAAAGCTAGACTCAGATTATTGTCAGTATATAAAATTTAAAAACCTCAGAATTCATGAGTGGTTGTGCTGTAGTTAGAAGTGAAAGCTTAGTATCCCATATTACTCACTATTTTATATAGAACATAATTTGTAAACTCCATCATGAAAACAATCCTTTTGATAATACTGTGTGACAAACAGTAGTAATCTACTTGTTATAAGGTTAAGTCT
>VYZU01049053.1:0-29906 GCA_013401355.1 Ceyx cyanopectus | reverse complement strand
ATTTTTAAAAGTTGACCTGAATCCTGCATTTTCCATTTTTGTGACTATTGTATTTCCTTCTTCATTAGAACTATGCAGCACTGATACAGCAACAAATTAATGAGGACAAAGAAAAAATGAGAGGAAAGACTGTATATGGAATCCAGCTTACAGAAGAGAAACTTAATGACTTCCGTGATGAGCAGATTGGGCAGCTGAAGGAGCTGATGGATGAGGCCACCAAACCTAAAACAAAAATCACCATTTCTAAAGACTCACAGCACGAAACTTAAAAGGTTTTAAGATTTGATTTAATGCATATGGAAGCATTTGGAATCATCCTTTTCCAAGTGGACTTGAATGTGGTGTCTGTGGAATAATGGGAGCTGCTGGTGCCATAACTGGTCTGAAACGGATGTCTCTGGCTATTTGGCTTTCTGTGCAAGAATAAATGGCAAAATGGAGTAATCACAACAATTTTATGCTAATTGCAATAGTTTATTTTTCCTAATGGAAGGTGAAGACTTGAAGAAATTGGAAAAGTAAATTGATAGTTTTAAAATAGAAATTTTTTTTTGTTTTTGGTTTTGGTTTTTTTTAATCATGGTACCTGTAGGTCAAGATTGCTCTGTATGTCATCCTCTGCCTTAATGGAAGAGGTGCAATTTGCATTTGTTTTCTGGTGTGGATTCAGTAGCCAGAGTACTAGAGTGGGTTTGTTTTGATGGAAAGAAATGAACAGTATTATGTTTCCTCTTCTCATGTATCTTCTCTGTGCCATCCAGTGACAGGACAAGAGGCAATGGGAGTCAGTTGGAGCACAAGAGGATGAGGGAAACACAAGGAAAAACTTTTTCCCAGTGAGAGTGGCAGAGCCTGGCAGGGACTGCCCAGGGAGGTTGTGGAGTCTCCTGCTCTGGAGACATTCCAGACCCTCCTGGATCTGTTCCTGGGTGACTTGGTCTAGGTGCCCCTGCTGTCCAGGGGGGTTGGACTAGATGATCTTCTAGGGCCCTTCCAACCCCTGACACTCTGTGATTCTGTATTAGAGAAACATACTGCACTTAAAGTTGCAAGTTGTTTTTCTTCTTGAGCTTTATTGTGAAATGTGCTTTCTAATAAAAGATGTAGTTCATTGGTAAATTGACTTTGAAGGAACCACTGGCTTATGAAGAAAATGCTGCACTTTGTTTCAAAGCTAGACTCAGATTATTGTCAGTATATAAAATTTAAAAACCTCAGAATTCATGAGTGGTTGTGCTGTAGTTAGAAGTGAAAGCTTAGTATCCCATATTACTCACTATTTTATATAGAACATAATTTGTAAACTCCATCATGAAAACAATCCTTTTGATAATACTGTGTGACAAACAGTAGTAATCTACTTGTTATAAGGTTAAGTCTTCATCAGGACAATGTATGCCTATTGTAATATTATTGGAACTAAAAGAAGCTCATTTTTTTTTTAATTTATTAAGAAAAAATCCCACCCCTTTTAGTGCAAAAGACAGCTTTCATTTCGTATTCCAAGCCCAATTTACATTATTATTTTTGTTCTATTTCTAGACCTTTGCCTGTCTGTTACCCACAGCGTGTTCAAGGCAACATAATTTCTTTCCTCTTAGGAGATAACAGCTTTGACAAGAAAGCACATTTCCATCTGTCTCAAGTTGTAACAACATGCTGTTTGCAAAGATTACACTCCTGGATCCTAACAGGGGCCAATTTGGGGAGCAGCCTGCTTCTCTCTGCCTCACCTCTCTTGTCAGTTCTGTGCTAGGATTTTAGGTTGCAGGCTGCTCATTTCTATTCAAAGTTCAATTGCAAGACACTCCCATGTAAGGGACACTTGTGGTTGCTTTGCTGCATCTTCCCCTGGCAGCCCCAACCTGCTGCTTGTGCTGGAGGGACATCCTTCAGCCAAGAGCCTAATGCAGACAGCATCAAAGGGCAGAGATGACCTCCAGACTGCCTGGCTGTGCTTCACAAGCCCTGGTTCTTTGTTCTTCAAGTGCATGGTTAGAAAGACTGGCAGTTCCCATCTGGTCTGCTGGGTACCTTGGTCTTGCTGCAGAGTTGAAGTGGGAGGCATGTGTGGGAAGGTGTGCTTGCAGGAAGCTTGAAAATGGTCTTGGATGCTGCCATTCTCACAAACCTAAAGCTTTTTTTTGTCTTTTTAAATCTAATCCCACTCCAGAACTCAGGGTATGAGGATAGATTCTGTTGCAGTTTCATTGGCTATGCAGTAACTGGTAATTTGTATCACTAGATCTGCTCAGTTTTAAGACCAAAAGCAATGTTTGGGTATCAAAAACAGAGTTTATTTCCAGTTCTTGATTGCTAATACCTTTGTACCTGCTTTCTGGTCAATATCCAAGCTGCTTCAATTTTATTTCAAATACTGCAATTTAGAGCATGTTTATTTTTATCAACACATTTACTTAAACTTGTTAGCTCAAAGAAACTTGATAGAATACTTGTTTGTAGCTGTGTGTACCTAGGTAGTCATGTTTCTTGAGGCTACATTAATTTATAATTAAATATTGCAAGTCAGATGATAAAAAAGTCCTTTGTAATCTCTGGAAAAGGAACCCATTTGCACTGTAAAAGTAAGATTTGCTACCTGCAGCATCATCAAGTAGCTGAAATCCAGGACATGGGCAAGGGCTATTGCTTCAATAAAGCCCAGGTATAGGGGAAAGTCTTTATTTTAGTTCATCCACTGTGCCTTGTTTTCCTTCTTTGTAAGTAAGTAGTTTTGCCAGACATCCCTGGCACTGGCCAGGCAGCACCTTGAACCTGCATGCTCTGATACACTGGAAAATGTCACTGTTTCCTCCTCTCCATGCTCATTTAAGTTTTTTCTCATCTGTAATCAGCATGAGCTTATAAATAACATTTCCTGTAAGAAGGTTGTTTATAAACAGATGTGCAAAAATGTCAGGACCATCCTTACTTTAGTGCAGCCTTACAGGAATTTGTCTTCAAATCCTTTGGATGACTAATTCCTCTTTGAATCCCATATAAAAACACATGGTGATTCATCATTAAAATAATAATCACTATACTGGCTGCACATAGTTTAATCTTTCAGGAAATAAAGAAGTGATTGAACCTTACTATTATCCAAGCAGACCAAGTTTGTTCAGAAGAAAAAAGTAATTCTGTTATTTTTGTACAAATTGGTATAATGAGCTGTCTCTGTGCTATTATCTCTGAGCATTAACTGGCTCTATTATGCAGGATAATATTCAGAATAATTATTGCTTATCTGCATGTACATACATTGAATAATGAAATAATTAGACCTTTTAAAATAAGGGATGGAAAAGATTTCATTTACTGTAACTCTTGACTTTCTGATTATAAGGTTGAAATGAATAATGTGATATTTTACCAGTGTGTCAAGCAGTAAATGCTGGATTTTTAGCTACAGGCTGTGCATAAGGTGTGTATTTTGTCAGACTCTAGACTGAGCAGAGATTTACAAAAGGATGTGGAGGATCTGGGCTGCTGGAATTTGGAGGTGGATGAAGGTTGCTGAGAACAGCATGCTCTTTCTAAGAAGAGTGCTGCATGCAACTGCATTTTGGTTTGCATTTTGCAGCACATATCCTGTGGCAGCCTGCACATACAGAGAGGGGCATGCAACAGATCAGGCAGCTTCCTTTTAATGTCTTTACCCTGAGCCCCAGGGAGGCAGCAAATTCCCTGTGTGCTGGGAAAGATCCTCTTCCTCCACTGAGCCAGGGTGGTTGTACATATATTCTTGGCCAGAGACTGAATTGACTTCATTTGTCATCTCAGCAGTGTGACTTTCTGACTTGCATATATGCAAAGGTCCCAAGGAATGACAGTGGGTGTTACCCATTTCTTGATGGATAATTATTTTAAAAGAGGGGGTGTTTGCTTGCCTGTTTAGGTTGGTTTTTTTTTTAGGATGTCTCAGAAATAACTGAACTATGTCAGATGATGAAGAGAAACCAATTCATCTCGTGCTCTCTTGCAAATCCCAGACACTGGGTTAATCAAACAAATGATTAGGGACTCGAAGAAGACTGCTGGAACATTTTAATTCTGTTTGTTGAGAGCTGTAAACATAATTGATTTACATTTTTCTCCAATAAGTTAATTTGAGAGAGTGTTCCCATTGTGAATAACATCAGATTCAAGACTACATGGCTTACAAATCTCATGACTCCACTGGAGAAAATACAGATCACTCCTTGCTGCAAAAGGATGAAAAGGATAAAGACTAATGACTGGTAAATGTTGGCTTCCTGTAAACAGAAAATTACCAAATCTGACAAATGCTATACATTAGCACTGTAATGCAAGAAGGAACATGCTCTCCATTATCCCTGATAAGTTAATGGATCAGGGCTGAAATAATATAAAAAATAATTAAAGAAAATCTTTGGAAGCACAGTGTTCAGCTTGATTCAGAATAGTTTTTGATTTAAAAACCTCTTTTTTCCTGGAAATATTGCAATTAACTGAAGGTTTGGCATATGAAACATTTTTCTTTCACAGAGTGTAGACTGGCTGAAGATGAAGAACCCTACAGAAGGAATTCCCTTTAGATAAAGCTTTAATTTTGGTGGGGTCAGAGAAAGAGAGAGAGGGAGGGCTGAAATGTGGCAGGTCCATGTTTAAACTCCTGCTGCATATCATAATCTTCACCAGCTTAAATAAGCTGGGTCATATCTAAGGTAGCTCATTCATCAGCCCTTTCTGACAGGATAATATTTCATCGAGGGAAAATAAAAACATTTTTAAAACTGTCCTTCACAGGATGAGCTGTTGGCCCAGGCTGTTTGTCACAGTGATTCATTGCAGCTTCATTTCTCCTGGGAAAGGCTTTTGGAGCTGCTCTAGACCACTGGGTACCAGTATTTGCCAGGAGCTGTGGGCTGCCTTGCTCCACAGGGAATCTGGCTCTGGGAGGATGCTGCTTCATTTCTTCTTGATGTGGAAGTCTAGAATACTTTTATTAAGAAGATATTAAAATGTCTACAAAGCTGTTTATCTTTTCTGTCTTCTTCCTAGTATGCAGGTTTTTTGCACTTTTAATATATTGGGTGGTATTTAATGACAGACAGGATTCCAACAGATGAGGATATGTCTGACAGCTTCAGCCCAGGTATTCATCTGTGTGTGTATGGCTCATCTGGCTCTTAGTTTTAAATCAAGTTTTCATCATGTTCTAGTGCACGTAGGTGACTCATGGAGGGTGGTAAAAGTGACCCAGCCTTGCATCTCTGAGGCCATATCTGTGCAGAGATGTCCCAGGGGCAGCTGCCTAGATAGCTCAGCCCCAAATTGTCCATAAACCACAGACAGAGCAGTGCTGCATCATTCAAAGGAACAAAACCTGAGCCAAGCCTTGAAATCCATCAACAAAACACCCTCAGTCTCAATCCAAACCACTATTCAGTTTCTGAAAGAGAGGAGAACCTGGAGGGCTTCAGTGTGGGTTTCAGCTGTATCCAGATGGTATCATCCACTCAGCCATAATCTTGCCAAAGTCACAAAAATCAGGGGATCAGACCCCTAAGGCTTGGGTTAGGAATTTGTCACTGGGATGGGTGATTTATCCCAGTGAGGAAACTACTTGTAACTGTTGCAGACGTGTAATGATCCTTGGAAAATTGGTGTGCAGAGCCAGACATCTGTTATCAGATATCATGATATTCTGATATCATATCAGAATGCTGCCACTTAAGAACATCCTTGCTCTGATCTAGAGAATGTTACCTACAGTCTAAATATTGATATTTTAAGCAATATTTTGAAATGCTTACTCAGCTTTTGCTGAAGAAAAGCATCTAAAGTGGTTTTCATCCTTTTAACCTAATGCATTTTTGTACTTTAGAAGCAGAATGTTATGTTTTTGACTGCCACAGTGCTATACAACTTAAAAACAACATTTTAAAAAAAAAGCTTTAATTAAAAAAAAATAGTTACAAAAGGTCTTTTAGTTACTAAACCTTTTTGGTATTTTGTTGGTGTTCCTGGCACCTGTCCTGATCTGCTGAGATTTTCCATGGGAAATGGTGGTTTATGTCATTAAGAGAATCAGTATTAGTTTTTAATAGACAGCTACCTTTCAGATGACTGGAGGCAAGATTTACAGACATGGACAGGAGGCTGCTATATATTAGGATCCTTAATTGCTCATACTTAAACTGATATCAATAAGCACTGCATACTAATCACTGGCAACTACCAGTTTCTAGCTGTAATGAAGATAAAGACCCACCAAATTAAGTGGAGTTAGAATCTGTGCTTCATGTAAAACATGCTTTTACATCTGAATAGGGATGGTTTGCAACTCTTACTTAGGTTCTTACCTTGAGTATGAGTGTGGTACTGATGTGTAATTTTGGTTCTTGCTGGAAACTGTTCTCCTAGCTCTGATATCCTAATTTAAATTTATTTTAAGAGCAGGTGATTCTTTGGTATTAATCAGTCTAGTTTCTGCAACATTTTTAAGAAACAGAATTAAAAAAAAACAACAAATAACCCCATCAATCCAATGTGTTACACAGATTCAATATGAGCATAATGGAATTACTGGGGAGACCCGTGACCCCATTTGTTCATGTGTAGTGTGACAATAAATATTTTACTCCAAGGTTTTCCAGGTTGGGCATCATTTTTGGCAGTGTGATTCCACATATTGTCTAGTTCACCATTCAGGTATTTATCCAGAGTCACACATCAAGAGGAGGAAAGGAATCGAGAACTCTTCATTACTTTACAAGTGTAAATCCCAAACCACAGAGTTGAGTGTGTGGTGGGGAAACCCAAGAGAAAAGGAAAACAATTCCCTCAGGTGATGGAGCACCAAAGTGATGGGGTCTTAACTCTCCCCTTTCTGCTGACCAACATCTAAAATACAAATATGAAAAAAACCAATACTAGATGATGAGCTACACACAGTCATAACAAGAGTGTAAAGAGCCAGTAGACCTGTAAGTGCCAAAACTCTTCCTAACTATGTGCAGGAGTTAAAATAATTTCCTCAGGGAAATGGATTCTTTATTATTTATTATTTAATATTTTTCTCAGGGAATATAATCTGACCTGTTTGCTGCTATGATGCTTTCATTGAAGATAACACATAAAACCACTTATATTCAATATTAAGTAAAAAACTATCTCCTCACTAGCACAGTGACTCATTACTTATCTTGAGATCCTTCTGAAATTTAGTGTGTTCCTTAATGGCAATGAATTCAGACTTCTGTGCCTTCAAACATTTATAGATTAAGCTTGTAAAAGGAAAACCTGAGTGGAGATTTATCCCATCAAATGTGTTTCCAAACCATTTTTTCCCCATTAGTCAAAGATGAAAAATAATCAAGGAATGTAGATTGCTCTCAATATTTAACATGTATATTTTGATGGTTTCTCATTCTTCACAATTTAAACAAAGAATAAAAGGTTCTGAATTCTCAGTACTGGCTTGGAAATGTATATAATTTTCTTTAAAAGCTTTTAATTTATTATAAAAGTATTACAGGTTTTGTTCTCTTTTGCCAACATGCATGATCTGTGCATTTCAGCTGCCTTCTCATTATCAGGAGTCTTTAAGGTATATCTGTTTTTTTAACCACACAATATATTATTTTCTTAAGAAGCCTTGATAACTTGAATACCCAGTATGTGTTTTTTGGTCTAGGTGAAGGCAACACAGAGGAATTTTCTGAAGGATTTATCTGTGTCGTGAGCTGAAACAATTTGTATTTTGCATTGCTTCTGGTTTCTTTTGGCAGCAAACATTTTTCACATTTAAATGGCCCCTGTCTTGAAGTATGAATCTTTCAGTTTCAGAAGAATCTAATGGATGTCCCTGAAGGAAAAGATGCAAGGCCTAATGGAATCTGCTTAATAACATAAGTGAGAAAAATTCTCACTTATCTCCCTTCTTTCTCATCTCATACACAGCTCAGTAAATGGATGTCAACACTGAATTAGAGAGCAGTGATTGGCTCAGTTCTTGGTGGCAGCAACAGAAGATTTATCCACAGAGAATAGTATCTCTAAATAATCCTCAAATATACCATTTATATTTATGACTCCCACCACCCCAAATAACACCCAAAAAAAAAAAAAAAAAAAAAAAAAAGATTNTCTAGTAACATAACAAGGAATATGCAACTAAATGATGTAAACCAGGTGTATCATCACTTGGATGTGCCAGCCCCCTGATTTTATAGTATATTCCAAATTATCTATAAAATATCAGTGTACTCCCCCCCACTTTTTTATGGGGATGTTACTTGTTGAGATAATGATTTTTATTGTTACAGTAAGCTTTTACTCTCAGGAAATTTTATTTTGATGATACATTCTAGTTCAATTCTATCCATTCTATACAAAACTCATCATAGCCAGTGATGAAATAAAACCATATTTCAATGTATGTAGTGATGCTTTAAGATAGTCTTGGGGAATATATTGTTAATGAAGTGATTCCACAGTCTTTACAAATAAAAATTAGTTTTCTGGATTAGTTTTCACCTGCTTCTGGGGAGTCAGTCACTCTGCAGTATCTACCATTGTCATATTTTCAGTCTTTCCTAAGTAAGGTATTTAATCTACTGGACTTCTCACATTCAACTTTATAGTGTTTTGTGTTTTAAGTAATTTAATAAGATACATTTTACTTTGGCTCATAGAAAAAAAAAATTCCTAGTCATGGGAAAATAAACAGTCATATATAGATCTGTAATTTTGACTTGTCAGACACCGGGGCAAAGGAAAAGATATTTTCTGCAGAAGAATCTTGGTAGTCTTTTTCCATAATATATATTCTAGAGTCTTCACAGCTGCATAGCTTCCAAGGGAATAAAAGAGAGCTTGAATTATCAAGTTGAAACTCACATAGGAGATTTATATTCCACACTGTGTATAGGAATGTGTTTTTATTTTGTAAAATATGCCCTGGGTTTAGTAAATGAAGAATAATCCTCTAATAAATAAGGCTATAAGAGCTTCACTGTAAANCTCCCCTTTCTGCTGACCAACATCTAAAATACAAATATGAAAAAAACCAATACTAGATGATGAGCTACACACAGTCATAACAAGAGTGTAAAGAGCCAGTAGACCTGTAAGTGCCAAAACTCTTCCTAACTATGTGCAGGAGTTAAAATAATTTCCTCAGGGAAATGGATTCTTTATTATTTATTATTTAATATTTTTCTCAGGGAATATAATCTGACCTGTTTGCTGCTATGATGCTTTCATTGAAGATAACACATAAAACCACTTATATTCAATATTAAGTAAAAAACTATCTCCTCACTAGCACAGTGACTCATTACTTATCTTGAGATCCTTCTGAAATTTAGTGTGTTCCTTAATGGCAATGAATTCAGACTTCTGTGCCTTCAAACATTTATAGATTAAGCTTGTAAAAGGAAAACCTGAGTGGAGATTTATCCCATCAAATGTGTTTCCAAACCATTTTTTCCCCATTAGTCAAAGATGAAAAATAATCAAGGAATGTAGATTGCTCTCAATATTTAACATGTATATTTTGATGGTTTCTCATTCTTCACAATTTAAACAAAGAATAAAAGGTTCTGAATTCTCAGTACTGGCTTGGAAATGTATATAATTTTCTTTAAAAGCTTTTAATTTATTATAAAAGTATTACAGGTTTTGTTCTCTTTTGCCAACATGCATGATCTGTGCATTTCAGCTGCCTTCTCATTATCAGGAGTCTTTAAGGTATATCTGTTTTTTTAACCACACAATATATTATTTTCTTAAGAAGCCTTGATAACTTGAATACCCAGTATGTGTTTTTTGGTCTAGGTGAAGGCAACACAGAGGAATTTTCTGAAGGATTTATCTGTGTCGTGAGCTGAAACAATTTGTATTTTGCATTGCTTCTGGTTTCTTTTGGCAGCAAACATTTTTCACATTTAAATGGCCCCTGTCTTGAAGTATGAATCTTTCAGTTTCAGAAGAATCTAATGGATGTCCCTGAAGGAAAAGATGCAAGGCCTAATGGAATCTGCTTAATAACATAAGTGAGAAAAATTCTCACTTATCTCCCTTCTTTCTCATCTCATACACAGCTCAGTAAATGGATGTCAACACTGAATTAGAGAGCAGTGATTGGCTCAGTTCTTGGTGGCAGCAACAGAAGATTTATCCACAGAGAATAGTATCTCTAAATAATCCTCAAATATACCATTTATATTTATGACTCCCACCACCCCAAATAACACCCAAAAAAAAAAAAAAGAAAAAAAAAAAGGGGAAAGGAAACAGCATAATCTTGATTTTGTTGCAAAGATCTCATTTCAAGTCTGAAAAAATTATTTGCTGGACTCAATGAGTATTCTAGTAACATAACAAGGAATATGCAACTAAATGATGTAAACCAGGTGTATCATCACTTGGATGTGCCAGCCCCCTGATTTTATAGTATATTCCAAATTATCTATAAAATATCAGTGTACTCCCCCCCACTTTTTTATGGGGATGTTACTTGTTGAGATAATGATTTTTATTGTTACAGTAAGCTTTTACTCTCAGGAAATTTTATTTTGATGATACATTCTAGTTCAATTCTATCCATTCTATACAAAACTCATCATAGCCAGTGATGAAATAAAACCATATTTCAATGTATGTAGTGATGCTTTAAGATAGTCTTGGGGAATATATTGTTAATGAAGTGATTCCACAGTCTTTACAAATAAAAATTAGTTTTCTGGATTAGTTTTCACCTGCTTCTGGGGAGTCAGTCACTCTGCAGTATCTACCATTGTCATATTTTCAGTCTTTCCTAAGTAAGGTATTTAATCTACTGGACTTCTCACATTCAACTTTATAGTGTTTTGTGTTTTAAGTAATTTAATAAGATACATTTTACTTTGGCTCATAGAAAAAAAAAATTCCTAGTCATGGGAAAATAAACAGTCATATATAGATCTGTAATTTTGACTTGTCAGACACCGGGGCAAAGGAAAAGATATTTTCTGCAGAAGAATCTTGGTAGTCTTTTTCCATAATATATATTCTAGAGTCTTCACAGCTGCATAGCTTCCAAGGGAATAAAAGAGAGCTTGAATTATCAAGTTGAAACTCACATAGGAGATTTATATTCCACACTGTGTATAGGAATGTGTTTTTATTTTGTAAAATATGCCCTGGGTTTAGTAAATGAAGAATAATCCTCTAATAAATAAGGCTATAAGAGCTTCACTGTAAAGGTGGTGCTAATATTCTCTTGAAACTTAGTGAAAAATTTTACTAAGTGGCAGAAATAATGGTAAATAGGATTCATCACATATTCATGAAGTCTGGTTTACTTTCAAAAGGAGACAGTTAGTGTCAAGCCCATTTGACTGGAGCATGAATCTTAGATTAGTCATTAAAAGCTTACTGAAGAGGAGCAGAATCCTTTAGTTTCATACCAAATATTTTACATCTACCATTGTCTTGAAATTCATTAGACCCAGAGGTTAAATGCTCAATCACATATTTGCATCCAGAAATTGTAGCAGCAATAATAAAGGATGTGAAAAATGTGGAAAACCTCAGGCATTTCAGTTCAAAGGTGGAAAAAAGTGTTGCTGTCACACAGGCAGATTGGGCACTGCAAGCTCCTTGGATGCTCTGTTGATTTGGAGTGACAGAGTTTGACTTCTGTTCAGGTAGAGAGAGAGTTTGCATTGGGTTCAACCTAAAAGTTCTAAATGCCTTGTAATTCTTAATATGAAATCAGTTCTTACAATCCTTTGATAAATACAGAATGACCAAAAGCACTTTGTTAGTAAATATTTTACAGTGTGTTAAAGGTAAATGCCTCTTTCCACTAAAAGGCATTTTTCTCCCTACAAGATGATCGAATAAGCTGTCACATCTACACTCAAAATAATTTACATTGTAAAGGGACAAATCTGGAAGAAACAAGGATTAAATGGTGAGCCGCTAGCCCACCTCACACCCATGAGCACTGCAGCAAAAATAATTCTCTGGGGTACTTGAGGACTCTTCCTTTGGAGTTTGAAAATATCTAGTATATTATTAGGAAAGTATTTTTGATACATTTCTCCTAGGACATGCTGGGAAAGTCAATTAGTCCTACTGGTTGATTAGTGCAGTGCCAGTTCATGTGTTTAATTCAGGCTGGTCTTAAAGAAGTTGGCTCTCCAGCAGTGCCACTGAAAAGCTTAATCTGTCTTAAATGCAGTAAAAATAGCATCCTGAAAGCATCAACAGGCCAAAGCAAGGTCTGGAAGAGATGCCAGAGAGGCCAGGCTTGCAACCCCAGAGAAGACCTTGGCTCTGACAGGACAGAGAGGCCCCTCCAGTGCCCTTTGGAGCCCCACATTCCCCCTGGCTGGTACCTACAGTCATGACCAGGGATGGAGCTGCCACATCTGCCTGGCCAGAGTGGTGGGATGGGCCCTGAAATTCCTATGACTTTAGGACACCTCTGTCTTCCTGGAACCTCAACACATGAACAGTGTTCAGCCTTGCACACCTAATTTTCTGCAGGTTTTTTTTTGTCTCAAAAAAATATTTAAAAAATAAGAATTGTGGAGCAGTTATGATTCATTACTAGATGAATTCATTCACATGGGTAAATATTTGGTTCTCTTCAGCTCTGTGGAGAACAATTAGATGATGAACAGATTGTGACTAAGTACAATTAATAGTGCCAGAGTGTACCCTCACAGGGGAATAAATACAACAATTAGTGTCTTAATTTATCAGTTGTGTAGGATTGTTTCTAGGTATAATGGCATTCTCAGAGCAGGCTAAGATTGCATACAAAACATCAGCTCCTCTCAAATCCCAGGATTGTGTAACTTGGGAAAAATAAAGCCTACTTTGAGCCTGAAACTTCTTCCAGACCAGTGTAAACTCAGGGACCATCTCTTAGAAAGCTAGAGGATAGTTGATTGAGGAAATTGTTGAGCTTTAAGTCTGAGCTCCAAGCCAG
The DNA here is from genome assembly GCA_013401355.1 of Ceyx cyanopectus. Taxonomy (NCBI): domain Eukaryota; kingdom Metazoa; phylum Chordata; class Aves; order Coraciiformes; family Alcedinidae; genus Ceyx; species Ceyx cyanopectus. The sequence goes on along the minus strand of VYZU01049053.1, from coordinate 16,948 downwards.
GGACTGGTGGTGGTGTGCTCCAGTGACTGGGCTGTGCTGGGAGTCAGGGCACCCTGCTGACCCAGCTCCAGGGCTTTCACACTGCTGCTGGCTGTGCTTTTCCCTGCCATGCCCCAGGAGGGACACTGAATTCCTCCAGACTCTCTGTCCAAGTGGGTGCTGGGGATCAGGGACAAGGGGATGGAATGCAGGAAAGCAAATCTACAGTGGCTGCTGCTGCTGCTGCTCAGCCTTCTGAAATCTTCCCTCAGTGAGATGCAGAGCATCAGCCACCCAGGGAGGAAATGCCTGTGCAACGGCAATTAATTCCCCCTTGGCTATATGTTACATCTAATTTTAAATTACAATGACACGCTTAATGTGGACTAACTTCTGCCAGCTGAAGCTTCTCAGCTCTGTGTCAACCTGAGTGGGTCTTTCAGGGGATGGGAGAAGAGGTTTAGGGTCAACACAAGAAAGAACTTTTTCTCAGTGAGGGTGCCAGAGCCTGGCAGGGGCTGCCCAGGGGGGTTGTGGAGTCTCCATCTCTGGAGACACTTAAGACCCGCCTGGATCTGTTCCTGGGTGACTTGGTCTAGGTGATCCTGCTCAGGCAGGGGGGTTGGACTAGATGATCTTCTCTGTCCCTTCCAACCCCTAATATCTGTGATTTGTGATTCTGTGATTCTGTGAAGAGCTCTCCACCATTCCCTGACGCTGTCAGCAGCAGCACATGTTGTTGCATTACTCAGTCTCAAATAGATCCCTGCTTTAATTGCTCTTACACTTTTCCTGCACATTTTTATAGCACTCAAGAATGACTTCAAAGGTGCTATTGTTTTTCTAAAATGTGTCTTATTGTTAAAAAGAGAACTGAGGTGTTCTATGCAAATGCTGCCATTCAACTTGGGTTTTACTTTTAACTGGGATGTTTTGAACGAGGTTAACCAATACATTGCTAACTAAACTGCTGTTCATTCCAAGGTTAAAGTGGTCTCAGCTATAGATTGCTGCAACAAACCAACACCCAGCTGCAAGGGCAGTGTCCCTGCCACACATCCCTGCCAGCTCCAGCCCTGTTGGAATGGTGTCCTGAGGAAGGGACATGCCATCAGCAGTTAAATGCAACTGATGTCACTATGTACCCACTCTGCACGTTAACAACTGGAGCAGGGAAAGGGTTCTGGAGCATCCTCCACCTGCTCTTACCCTGAAATGAGCCTCTTATGGGATACGGGGCAAAATCCAGGCAGAATCACACGGTCCTGACCCCCTCCATCTGCCACCCTCTGAGTGGTGATTCATCTCTCCTTAGGCACTGAACATTGAAGGAGCACAGGAGCAGAAAAATACCAGGTGTGATGTGAAGCAATAGGAAAAAACACAATTTAAATTAAAAAAGAAAGTTCTGGAATTTTCACCAGAAGCAGAAAGAATATATATCTATATAAATATATGCATATTTATGCATGTTTTCTGTATACTGTCATGATTCATTCTGCACGATCCAGTAATGACAGAAGCTAGTTCTGGACACTGCCAAAAAAACCCCCCTTGAATTGTATAAAAGTCTATTGTACCAAAGGTGATATTGAAGACTGAAAGCTGTTGTTCAACCAGAAAGGATATTTTGTAATTTAAATTAGTCTGAATATGCTCAAAAAAGCATATATCTGTAAGACTGGGGCTGGATTCTTTTCTTAAAGACACACAAGTCTTCAACTGACTTAGATTAAGAAAAGCAGAATTTTTATAAGGCTAATAATGGAGGCAATCTTCTCCTACAAATAAGCTTTTACAGATCTTCAAAATGGTTATTTTCAGTTGTGTTTTCTGAAGTCATTACACATTTTCTTTTTCTTATGAGGACTTACAGAAATTTCAAAGCAGTTCATTCCTTGAACTTAAATTGATAAAAAGTTTGACATTTCAGGTGAAATCTTAATAAATGGTAAAGTTCTTCTATTTTTTACAACAAAAGTATTTCCCTCTGCTTTCCTGAGGCTGTGTGCATACTACCAATGCTCTAGTCTAAAACCTTTTTGTCTGTATCAACTTGCAGAAGAACTTTGCATTCTGCTTTAGCTCTGATTTGCCAAAAGATTAATTTATCTCCTTGTCTTTCCCCTCATTGATCCTAGTGTGATGAGATTTATAATGACTACAATGCATGCACGGACTAAGACTAGATTTAATCTTTGAAAAAAAACCTCAAACCAATCCAGAAATGTTTTGCATGCTGGTGTTCTTAAATATATTCTGTTGCTGGCCCCCTAAAAAGAAAACACATGTAATCCTTCACATTGTATTAAGCAAAGCAAGTCATCAGTAGGCTGCAAGCTGATTCTTTTTTAAACATCACTTACAAAATGAGACAAGGGCCTGAAGTTTGCCTTCTTTCTGGCCTCCTCAAACATCAATTGTGGTGGTCTCAGGTGTAAGCTGCATTTAAACATTTCTAGTGGCTCAGGAAGGATCTAATTCACTCTAGTATAGACATATGCATGAAAAGAAAATAAAGATTAATTCTATATTGTTAACTGAACCCTTGTTTATTGCTATAACCATACACCAAAGACCCTGAATATTTTGCTCATTTATGACAGCAATTCCCATCACCACCTGGTGAACAAGTCTTCTGCCAGAAGTGATTTTGTGCTGTTGACCTCACATAGTTATTCATGGAATCTTGAATTGCAGAGGTATTCTTCCTTCCCAGGGCTTCCAGAAGTAAACACTATAAACCCATTAGCTTTTGCTGAGCTGCTCTCCTCTATTGTCAAACAGCCTTGGGCAGCCAAGATTGCTGCTGCTCCCCCAGGAACCACTATTACACCAGCTCAAATTCATTTGACATCAGTGAAGTTCCTCTTCACTTACACAGCACAGAGAGATCAGACAGGACCAATTACCTTTAGCAATGGTTTTTTTTTTTCTTGTTGTTGCATAGATAGCATATCCAAGGTTTAATTCAATAAAATCACTGTATTTATCATAAACCAGATGGGCTGAAGTTTGTTGGCAAAACAGGTTATTTTCAAGGACACTGATTCATGGTCTTGCAGTGAAACATAGCATTTCACAGATTTATTGTTGTTGAATAAACAGCAGAGAAGCTGGGGAATTATTTTTATAATTTTAAAAGCCTTTTGCTGGGTATGAGCATACATTAGGTAAAACCAACCTTTTTACTTATTATTTTTTTAGAATCACAGAAACACATGGACTAGAAGGGAGGCCAAGCCTCTGCTCTAAGCAAAGTCAGTGATATTTAGGCTGTGTCCAGTCTGTTTCAATGACTCCACAGCTTTTGGATGCCTGTTCTTGGTCACCTTCATGGTGAAATCTTTTTGCTTGTATGCAATTGTCCTTTCATTTTCTTCAGCTTGTGACTATTACCTCTTTTCCTTTCACTGAAATTAGTGTGACTTCATCTCTGTGACTTCCCCTTAGGCAGGTGAGGATACCAGTAAGATATTTAAAGTTTCCTTTTAAGGTAGAGCATCCCCAAATCTCTCAGTGTCTCCTCATATATCCAGTGTCCCAGATCCCTAATTATTTTTAAGTGGCTAACCACAGGACTCTCACCAGTATGCAGACAGCTCTGTTGATTTGATGAACTGAAATCTGCTCAAACCCATGCTAGAGGTAGAACCAGATACTAATAAAGTGAGAGGGTGAAATGCCTGCCGTGGTGAAGTGCTGCATTTTGAGTCAACTCAAATATATTTTAATAAAATAGATATTAATTACCTATGAAAAGGATATAAAGGGCTTTTGTGAAACAAAAACTGGCAGAGAAATGTCAGTTTTTAGAAGCACTTAGAGCTTTTGCAAACCCACGCACTGCATAAATGCTTTCAACACATATACATATATATATATTAATAGAGCTTTGAAAATTAACATCTTTCCCACCCTAGGATTCAAACTATAACAATTCCCAGAGTTGTGCCCACAAGACACACAGCCATTTATAATGACAGTGCTGCAAAAAGACTCGGGCAGATGAAGAAATTGACAGTTTTGCTCCGTTGTGCATCAGTGGCTCAAGTTCTTACCCAAGCATCCCCTCTGGGGCAGATCAGCAAGGCATCTCCTATGCCCAGCAGAGACCCAGGTCAGGAGGGATGGGGGCTGCAAGCTGGGAAGCACAGCTGGCTTTTCCACAAAGCACAGTCTAATTCACCACGAATGGTATGCAGCAGAGCCAAAGGCAGCAGAGTTTGCAGAAAAAAAAGTGTGGTCAGGTAACAGAATGTCATGTCAGGATGCATCCAAGTGATTCCTGCTTTAAGTGGCATTGGCATCCTTAGCTGACATTCTCTAATTTCTCTGTGCTGTGCTGTACAAGTGGAGCAGTAGAGTTCTGTCAGAGTAGATGGTATGAAGTTGACCTTAATTCTTGATCCAAAGCCTCACATTGGGATGTTTCAGAAAGAAGAGCAGAAAACCTGCCCCAAGGTACCTCACAGAGGCAGATAGATCAGCTTCTTCTACATAAGAATTAACAAGAAGATGTGGCTAAATAGTGTTTAGGTCTTAAAAGAAAATGAAAATGAATATAGCAAAGAGGTCATGGAAAATTAGAAATTTGCATAGGTTAAATTGCAGATTCAGATGGTATTTCTCATGTTGTTTTGTCCAGAAAGAAAGAAAAGTAGGAAAAGGTAGGAAAATAAAAGGCATTTTGTATTAAGGTGTTGTTTTGGCCAGCTATTTTTATTTTTATTTTTATTTTCCTACCTTTTCCTACTTTTCTTTCTTTCTGGACAATATGACCCCTAAAAAGCACGAACGTCTGAGGATAGCTTCTCCAGGAAAGCTGGTAGCNTAGTAGTGTTTTTACCTGGACTGTGGAAGCCTTTTAGAGGGAGCTCTGTGGTGAAGCACAAAGTCTTTAGCACTTTTTGGAATAAATTTAAATTATACCATATGGTAAAACACTGGTATTTTCAGGACTCACAAAGGGACAAACAGTAGCATTGGATGTTATGGCAGTATTTTGAAAAAATCTTGTTTTCATCAGTAAGTAAAAATTGTCAGTACTTTTTAAATTTTAAAAGTATTCCTGAATTAATATTAAATTGTACATTAAAATATGAGCAGCAGTACTAAAGAAGTCCAGCATTTATTTCACCATTTTCAAATAAGACAGTTTGACCTTTTTTGTTCCTAAGTTTTCTAAATTTATTTTCTTTAATTCCACCAGAAAAAAATTGGAAAAAAAAAATACTAAAATTAATAAGCCAGTTTGACCATCTTCCTATATATTGTATTGCTAACTACTGCACCTGAAGGAGTGTAAACATGTGACAGAAAAACACTCCTCCTCATAACCTCTTTAGTCTANCATGCCTGCAGATATCTGAACCACCAAGGCTTCTGTATGTAAATGTCATTGAGAGTTAAACATGTACTTTATCCTCCGTGTGTGTGTGAGCATAATAATACATTACTGTCATAGTGTGTAGTAGTATAAAATGGTAAGGACCAGAGATGCACTTTGTGGCAGGTAATAAACCACAGAATGTTTTATCCATTTTATCTCCTTTCTCAGGCTTTCATTCCCCTCCACTGGTTACTAGATTCCAAAAAATGCCCTAGTGGTTCAAGAAATACAGAGAAGTTATTAATGGAAGCACTGATTTATAGCATGAAAAATGGTTTCCTCTTCTTTTGTACATTTGTAAGTCATAAGACATTAAAATATAGGTGATCTTGACTCTTTTCTTGAGGGTATCTTCTGTTTATAAATGAAGTAGCAGGCAAATATTAAACACTAAATGTAGTTTAATTACATGGCTGTTGTGCAACATATCTTTGTATACAACTTTACATCACATATGAAATTAATATATTAGTATATGATCAACAAAGCTCTGGCCACTAGTTTAAATGCTGAACAGTTTCTTTGTTTTAAAAAGTAGTTTTTAATCTGTGGGTTTTTTGTGAAACAAGTTATGATATTGGAGCTCAGATCCAATATCATTTGGTAGGACCAAAATTCTTGTGGGCACTTCTGCTGTTCAGAAGGAATTCCAGATAAAACATTCCAGCTTCTTCTTATTAATTATCCTGAGTCAGAATAGGAACTGAGTTTTCATGTCTTTTTTTCTGGCTACTAGAAAAGGCAGCCTTGTTCAAATTTTGTATTTAAAACAAACATAAACTTGTTAACTCCATATTCCTCCAGTAGACCACCTTGACTCAGGGAGTGATTTTGACCTTTCAGAATTGCCTACATTGCACTGACTTATTTTGCCTTCAACCTTGCAGGTCAGGTAATACTTTTGTCTTTGGTATCAGTGTCAGGAGTGTGGCTTTTGTGGTTTCAGGCTTAGGTGGTCACAGTTGATGTGCTCGTGATGAAGCCCTCATAACTTGGGCTTCACTCTCAGTTTGGGTTTGTAGAGGCTAGTGGTTGGAGGATGTGGAGAGTGCCTGTTGATGTTGTTGAGAATTGAACACATATATGTGTGGGTAGAACGTGGATCAGCTTTGAAAACTGTTTATTTTTATTTTTATTTTTTTTAATTTTAATTTTAATTTATTTTTTTAAATGTAGTTTACTTTTTTGCTTAAGAAAGTAGTGGTCACTGGCAAAGAAAAAGCTTTTCTGCTTGGTGTCCCAGCTGGGATTCTTGCAAGTGACATTCTTCCTCTGCAACTATGCTGCTGTTTTAGACCTCTTTGATGAACATAAAAATACATCTTTCATAATAAAAGACATCACCTATCATTTCTATGCTGGCAACATATTGTGCCATTAGTTAATACTGAAAATGGATCCAGATGATCAGGTCAAAATGTGTTTTCTTTTACTGTATAGGGTAGTAGTGTTTTTACCTGGACTGTGGAAGCCTTTTAGAGGGAGCTCTGTGGTGAAGCACAAAGTCTTTAGCACTTTTTGGAATAAATTTAAATTATACCATATGGTAAAACACTGGTATTTTCAGGACTCACAAAGGGACAAACAGTAGCATTGGATGTTATGGCAGTATTTTGAAAAAATCTTGTTTTCATCAGTAAGTAAAAATTGTCAGTACTTTTTAAATTTTAAAAGTATTCCTGAATTAATATTAAATTGTACATTAAAATATGAGCAGCAGTACTAAAGAAGTCCAGCATTTATTTCACCATTTTCAAATAAGACAGTTTGACCTTTTTTGTTCCTAAGTTTTCTAAATTTATTTTCTTTAATTCCACCAGAAAAAAATTGGAAAAAAAAAATACATTGAATTTGAGGCTGAACAAACTGTTTCTTCAACCTGGACAAGCATTGTAAAGACAGGGGGGAGGCTGCCTTTTACAAGACATAAAAGTAAATTATTCATATGGCTTAAATGTGATGTATCTATTATTTAGTATTGTCCTGTTGTTTCAGTTTCACATTAGGCAGACAGCAGAAATGGAGGAAAAAAAGACAGCAGTTCTATGAAGGATGATGCAGGTTCATCACGTTTGAGACCATAATAAATGATACTTGTCTAACGAAGTGATGTGCCACAGATCTGTAAAGGAGAGTACAAATAATTAAAAGTGCTCTATGATAAAATAGGAGAGTTCTGCCTTGCAATTGGAGAGAGAGAGAGCACTTTAGAGTCTGTGAAGCTGGGAGCTGCTCTCACTGATATTCCTGCTGTCAGTCCAAGGCAATTCTTTTGACAAGTGCCATCGATTTTTCTAAATTGCCTGCCAGCTGATTCCTGCCTCCTTGCCTCTGTTCTCACACCAAATGCAAGCCACAGCTCTGGGGTGGAGAGAAAACATCCTAATCCAGAGGAATTTAAGGTGCTCAGAGGGACTTTGGCTATAGAGAAGGTTCCCCAAAGCCTGCAGATGAGAGTGTGCTTGAGGGGAAAAACTCAAAAATTTAAAGCATAGACTGTTTATTTTCTGATTTCTATAGAGAGTCAAAAGAAAGGGAAATTTTGACTTGAACTGCTGAGATTTGGTCTCCTCTGACTTACGGATTGGAGAAAACAATCTGTATCCTTCTCAGAGCTTGGTTCCCAGTGGAAATATATACCCATAGAAGAGGAACTGCTTGTCAAATTCCCTGACAATCTCTTTCTTTAATTTGTAGCTGTTTTATTATCTCTTTCACTTCTCTTTCCAGAGTTGCATTCAGTTGTCCACAAATGCTTTCATGTCAGGAAGCTGAGCATATTCCAAACAGAAATGTCTCGTTGCATATTTTATGAGGGTCCTTAACCACATGCGTGGAAAATGTTTATTTTATAAGTATGGAATTGTCCCCTGGGGATGTTTTGCTTCACAAATGAGCCTAATGAGCATTAGAAGAGCAGTTTTGTTCAGGAAAATGGTAGGTTTTTGGGTTTTTTTCATCAATTTTTTAATTACAGCCCCCAACCTGAAGGACTAGCACGAAGCTATAAACAGATCAGGATTACAGGCAACATGTCTTTTTCATCATTGCCACCCAGGGGAATACACCAGTGAGCATCCCCTGTGCTGCACAGGGGTGATACAGGGTGAACTGTCAGCACACAACCTGCCACTGCCCCCTGGGAACCCCTGTCCCCTCTACTCTTTGCCAGGCATCTGCCCAGGCTCACTGGTGTCTGCCTGGCATGTCCTACCCTGGGATAGAAGGAAACTTTCCCTCCTTATTTATTAACCTTCCTTTTGTTCCCTCTGACCACAGGAAAAATACCTTAAGTTACTAGATATAATTTTCTGCTGTCCATCTCAAGGTTACTTGATTTACATGCCTGTACTGTGCTATAAATAGATGTTCCCTGTCAATGCAGAAGACTGATCAGCACCCAAAAAAACCCTGATCTTTTTACCCACAGATACATTGGTCATTTCAGCTCTTGTTTACCACCAGGGTGACCCTGCCCCTGCACCATCCCTAAACCCTGCACTGACAGGTTGGCTCTTTTGGCCAGGTACTACTATCCTTTTCAAACAGAAATAGAGACAAATTATAACAAATTATAATAGAGCAAATATCACACTTCCCTTAGCCACCATTCTGAAAAAAACCCAACATCTTTCCTTTGTTGTTCCTAGTTGTACCATGATTGTGTCAGCAGTGGTCACGTCATATATATGTGTATATTTATATAGATATTATATAAATATACACACATATATATGTGTATATTTATATACACATATCTATATAATATCTATCTATTTATATCTATATAATATTATATATTATATAGATATATTTATATCTGTTATCTGGGTATATATACTTATATCTGGGTATAGCTGTTTTCATAGTTGATATTTATTTTAAGTTGCATGGGTTGTCAGGCAATTATTCTGATCTCTACCTATCTATGGCTTTTAACAAATATCAGTATTTTTGAACACCTAGCCAATATTACCAGTCAAGGCAAAAATGAAGCAAAAAGATTTATTTTGGAAATCGTTCTGGACACTTTCATGTTAAATTCACTGTACTAGGAATATACTAAGTGAACACAATAGGTAACAAATGGAGGGTTAAAAAAACCCCATTAAAGATTAAAGCATTTCTGTTATTAAAAGCATGGTAACAGTAAGAGTCCATAGCAGACAGCAAGTGTGCCTACTCTGCAGAAACAGACATTAGCAAGGGAACAACAGGTTTTTGCAGTGTAAGTCCATAAAAAGGCATTTTGGAAACAGAAAGCTGGATGCAAATACAATTGCAGTTTTGCTCGTGGCTTGAGAGTCCTTTATACTGTGTATTTCTGAAAATAGTCCCTTTTATCCTACTCAAAGAGTCTGATACCCTGTGCTGCCTTTGCTCAGTGGTGTTTGCAGAATAGATGCCTTTTTGTTTGGCACTTGCTGAGTGTACAGAACAAGGAGAACAGTTTAAATTTTAACAGCTGTAAGAAACCTCAAGGTAATGTATGTATTTCTTACCCTAGCAGAAAAAAACCTCAACCCTCAGTGGTTCAGATTTTTCCTATTTTGCCCTCTACTTGTGTCCCATTCCCTTTTGTGATCAGAACATCTTAAGTTAGATGTCATAGATGAGATAAAAAATAAATAAATCTGATTTGTGCAGCAAAAATCTTAGTTTTCCAAGCTAATTTTTGTTTAAGACTATGGAAGGGTATTTGCTTAGTCACTGAATCACACACATCCCCTTTCCAAAGAGGCAGTTTGTGCTGTGTCCATATAATTTTTTGTAGAATTTTTCTTCTTAAATAAGATTAAGTTGAGGGGAAAAAAATAAATTAAAGAAAGCTAGTTTCCACTATGCTCTGATCAGAGGCAGTTGCTTGTAACAGCTCAATCACTATTGACCATGCTCATCTCTGGAGCCTCTGTCCCACTGGTCCCCAATATGCAGGAAGAAGTCAACTCTTAAATATCAGAGACACTATATTTAAAATAATATATATTATTACACATTAAGAAAGAAAAGCAGTTTTTTAAAGAGCATTTGTTTCCTCATCTCAATGGTAATTTTTGTTGGTTTTTTTTTTTTCTTACAGTTGATAATCCTTATAAAAAGGGTCAAGTATTACCAGTTTCATGTCTTAAGTGCCTGTTATCTTGCTTATGCTTAAGTAATGGCAGGAACTTTCATTATTTCTAAGCCCTCCCCTGCTGTGAAGCAGTTAATTTTGACATTGTCAAAAAGGTGACAACCCCTTTGAACAATAAAAGACTTTTGATTTAGTGAAGTGATGGCATCACTTTGCTACATAGCACCAAAGTGGGAATCTCAGACACATTTAACACAGCAGGAGGTCTTGATAGGATATTGGTTGAAAAAACCTGTTTCATTGTCTAGATAAGAGTTTTGGGAAAGGAAAAGTGAGGAACATTTTCTATCTGACCCAGAGATGATCTCAGCCTGTTATTTCAATCCAAGATGATGAAGGTTTCCACACATCTGGTGAAATTTGTTCATTGGTTTATCATCTGAATCAGACATGTTTATCCATTCATGTAAATTCCCCAAATATCAAGTCACCGGATGGAAGCAAAAGATTTTGATCTGCAAAAGATTTTGATCTGCAAAAGATTTTTGTCTGCAAGTTTTTTGCTGATGCAGTGACTGGGCAAAAACTACAAAGAACACAAAACCAACAAGGACTGAATGTAAGCCCCATCATTATTAAAAGTACTTGAAGAAAATTAGGGTGTGGGAGCAAAGCCACATTTTCAAGTAGAATACTTCGGGGTTCCTGTAGCAAAAGAAAACAGATTTCTCATCAGATTAATCTGCATCAGTAGCAGAAACTCAAGGAGGGAAGCATCGCCCACAGTAGAAGATAATTAAGTTAGGGACCACTCAAGCAAATTAGATATGCAAAAGCCCATGGGATCATCCAAGAATGCTGAAAGAGCTGGTCAATGTCAGCCTTACATTGAGCACACCCCAAGGCAGTCACACCTCTCACCCCAGTGATGTAGACTGGTCAGAACTCACATTTAGTGTGGGGTCATTTATATACCTGCGGATAAAAATAGACATAGTTATACATTTGATATTTTTCACATCATTTAGACTTACAAACCAGTTATCTGACGTGTGATTGAGAGATTTCACCAAACACGTGGCCTTTTTGCATTTATTCTGAAACTCCTCTGACTGTATGAACAAAAGCAGAGGGGAAACAGGTAGCTACTGACACACAGATTTCACCTGACAGTAAAATTCAAAATTATTGCCATGTTCTCAAGCAAAAAAAGTGTCAGCAATTTTCGGAGACTCTCATAAATATCAATAACTATTTCTTGACCATTCTAGGCAGAAGCAGGAGGTATTCTGGTTGCTATGATTGCTGAATGATAAAGGCAAAGAGTCCCTGTGTGTTCTCTGCTTATTCTCTCTTTGTTCTTTATTCCCAGTGGGCAGACAGTTATGATTCATAGTAATCCACAGCAAAGCTACAACGACTAGATAATAGATCTTTCCTGTTAGCTTGTGAGTACAAGATGGCATTGTCTCTGAAGACAAGAAGCTGCTGAGGTCTCTGCCTTCACAGTTTTGATGTCATCTTTTTGCTAACATCTACACATAAACTTTTTGCCATCCAAGCTCACATTAAACTGAACTAGATGATCTCTTAGGATCTTTTCAATTCTTTACCTCTGTGAACCCATGAGAATATGTTTACAGAAATTGTTTGATCTAAGTCAGTAGTATAACTCAGCTGGCAGCTGTCAGAATGCACAGAAAAATGGGACTTTCTGTCCAGTTATCCATCTTTACTTGTTTCTGGTTTTCTTCATCTACATTGCTCAATTTGTTGGCTCTTGTGCTTGGCAACCCCCAAGTGCTGCCCTCTCCAGTATCAGTACAGCTGATATTTTTATCATTGTTCAAAATGAGGAACAAATCATACAAAATTTAATTTGCAAAAGGTTAAAATCAGAAAAGAAATTATTTCTGTCATTAGAAGATGCTAAAAGGCAGGGTATTAGGATCTATAGACAGAGATATTGAGAGGAATCTCTGGGGATTTTTTTTCTCTTATGAGACATTATTTGCATCTGCTGCATTTTACACTATCACTCAGAAACTTTTGTTATTGATCTCAAACAGATAAAGTGTTAGTCACATTTACTGCTATTAAGAGAAAGGTCCCCAGTGGTGATTAGTACATCCTTATCTTCTGGAGGTTAAAAAAAATGTGGGCTGAGGAGGGAATTTTCCCCTGGATGGGGCTGGAGAATCACTGGGTGTGTTTCTGGGTCACCATTTCAGCAGTGAAAATGGCACTTTTACTGAAAATTTCCTTTCTGTTCCTAAGAGAGCTCCCAGCTGTGCTCCAGGGGGCTGTGGGTGGGTACATCCTCCCTGGCCAACCCACATTTCCCACACTCTGCCTTCCTTGTCTTGACCCAAAGAGGAAATTAAAGTTATGGAGACCAGCAACAGTCCTGCATCCTTCTGCCAGCATGGGTGGCATTTATTCTTCCAAGATTTTAAATCAATGGAAAACTGCCATAATTCAATTTTTTTCTCAGTCTGGCTGCATTTTTAAAACTTTAAGCCACATGCCCTTTCCATACTCCAGCAGGCAGCCCTGACTAACATTTCTGGAATATATCAGAGCCCAGAGAGGTTCAGCAGCAAAAAGCAAATATTTAGTGTGCAGCAACACTTCTTTATGCATCTGGTAAATATGCAGCTGGGTTCAGGTCCACTTGGTAACCAGGCATGCCTTGGCCTTTTTATGTTGTATATTGGAGGAATAGGAGGGGGAAAGCAACAAAAGTGGGGTCTAGCAGAGATTTCTTCCTCCTTCCTTCTCTTCTGGGTGTGCAATCCTGAAGGAGAGCTGGAGAAGGAAAGCACAGTTGGATCTGCCCAGGGCTCAGGAGGGGGACACAGAGGCCTGGCACAGGCAGAGCAAGAGGGCAGGGAATTGGGCAGCAGGGATGTCAGCCTGGCAGCTGGCCTGGATTGCAGCAGCTGGAGCACATGGACCAGGAAAAGCTGCCTCTGGAAGAGCCCTGTGGATAGTCAGAGTGGATCACACCTAATTCATAATGCATACACCCCCTCCCCAAATGACTTGTCACAGTTATACAGAAACAGTGATTTAAATTCTTTTGGGCTATTTATCACTGGCCTTTGAAAGCCAAAAAGTGTATTTGGTTGTTTGGGTTGTTTTTTTTTCTCAAAGGCATCTCAAAAGACTGCAGCAGCACTGAGAATGCCTACTGCTGAAAATTAAACAAATAGGTTGTGAGCATTTTCCATGGCCTGTGATAAATCTGTGTGAGTTACTTGTCCTTTTCTTCTTCTATGTTTAGACTCTGGGCACTTTGCACTAGGGATTTGTCCAACTGGCCTGTTGCTGAAAAGCATGTCATTGAAATAAAAATTCCCCTCTTGCTCCCCTTTGTAGTCACCACAAAGATGTGCAGCACAGTAGCTGGGTTCTGTACAACTCCTTTGGCACTGGGAATCCAGAGACCTGGTAGCTGGTCCTCAGCTTGCTACTGGTGACAAGGGTGACTTTGGTCCATGACAAACACGTGCAAAGCTCTAGCAGAGATTTCTACCTGAATGTCTTCAGTGCTGCCTGGTGTGCAGAATAAATACTGGTGAAGGCAGGAATACAATTGGTAGAAACTTTTCTCTGTACATGGGGGATAGTACTGGGGCCAGGGGCAATGGTCATCCAGTGCCAGGACAAGAGGCAATGGGAGTCAGTTGGAGCACAAGAGGTTGAGGGGAAACACAAAGAAAAACTTGTTCCCAGTGAGGGTGCCAGAGCCTGGCAGGGGCTGCCCAGGGGGGTTGTGGAGTCTCCTGCTCTGGAGACATTCCAGCCCCCCCTGGATCTGTTCCTGGGTGACTTGGTCTAGGTGCCCCTGCTCAGGCAGGGGGGTTGGACTAGATGATCTTCTAGCTCCCTTCCAACCCCTGACACTGTGATTCTGTGAACCCACATCAGTAATAACTGCTGATCAGGTGGAGACAAGTCATAGTGGTGACTTGTTGCTGTGTACAACAGCTCCCGTGGGAGCCTGGATGGAGACAGCTGCATGAGACAGGAATGGACCCCTATTGAGGAGACACAGGGGAAGTGTGCTCCTGATTTGGGATGCTATCTAGTGTGATAAAATAACAGGGAAGATACAAAATACTAGAGCAGACGGAGAGAAAAAAATTCTGGCAGATGCTTCCTCCTCTGCCTGCCATGGAGTCATTTTATTAGAGCCTATCTGTTTAATTAAACAGCATCTAGAGCTCGAGGCACTCTGCCTCCTGAGCAGGCACACAGAGCAGCCTTGCACAGAGCTGGAGGGCAGGGCTGCTTCTGAGGGCAGCACCACAGCAAGCAAGCAAGCAGAGATGCTTTAAGAACTAGTGCAGCCTGATCCCTTTGAAAACAGCATCCAGAATGCTTGGAATTGATGTCAGCAGTGTAGATGCTCTTATCTCTAAGAAAAGTAATATTGAGGAAAGTGTGGATAATTTTCTAGTGAAGTCACCAGCATTAAATTATTACATTATTAAAAGCTGTTCTGAATGCACTGAATCAAGAGGACACTCTTCTGCAGAGGACTTGTACTTGCAGTAAAAACTGAGATGACCAGATAATGACTTGCTGTGCCCAGTTCTGATGTAGCTATCACAAGACAATTGTCATGCTGAATGAGAGAACCCATGTTCTAGTGCACCACCAGTGTTTCAAATTATCTTTTCTCCATCCTAGCAGCAATTCCCATCTGACTCAAACCTGGAAAAACTACTTAATACTATAAAGAGTAACCTGGAAGGGATAAAGTTGACATGGTTTTAGTGTTCTCATTGCAGTGTCTCAGCTATGGTAGGCAGGAGGCATGAGAGGACAGCATCTGAAAGGCTGGCTAATAAGAATTGAAGCAGCTGGGTCCAGTGACTGACTCTTGATGAAAGACAATGCAGGTATGTGAGATACAAATTCCTCCTGATGAAAATACCTATTTCTATGCAAAAAGTAGCATGAACATTGACATTTATAATTCATAATCACATTTGACTACTTAGAAAAGAAGAAGGATCAATATCTAGGAAGAATATACACACATTATTAAAAAGTTATTAAATGGTATATTGAAAAGTATATTTTATATTTATAGATTAATCAGAAAAGTATTAAAAACATAGTGGAAATATAGAAGTGCCCTGAGGCTGTATGTCTGCATAAGGTTAAGGGTGTCTACATGGGAAAACAAAAGCCATGTAAAAATAATAGATAGAAGGGTCTGTGCAGAGAATCAAAATACTGAAAAAAAGAGGAAGAAAAAGTGTTTTCTTCTGCTTTATTTAACTTTCAGTAAGAAAGTCAAGGGTTTGGAAAGATACATCCATAATTCACAACTCATGAGGATTGTTCAGGAAAGTTTTTGTCTACTCCTTGAGCAGGAAACGTGATCATGTCAGTGTGAGCTTACAAATAAGCTGATCAGAACTGCTTCCTTCCCTCCAGCCTGTCTCATGGACACAGCTTTTCCCAAACTCTCTAAAGAATATTGGTTATTTTGAGAGATACTAATAATAATATGTATTATGAGCAGACTGTTAAGACTTATCCTTGCCCCAGGCACTGTACATAATATCCACTGACATGAGTAAAATGGCAAACATGATAATACCTATCAATAGAGCACTAAGAAACAGGTTTATTTGATTAAGATTTTATTTTTCTTGTATCTTAATATTATTGAGTGTGAAATATTGCACCCACAAATAGCTATGTTTCTCCACTGCCAGCTTCACTCCAGTGTGAGAATTTACTCTTCAGGTTTCCTGTGCCAAATTCTTGTTTAAATCTCTTCATTTGCATAATCACTTTTTCAATTCCCAATTTTTTTTTCAATTTTTTTGTCTATTTAAAATATTTTTAAGACTGGTAACTTATTTTCAAAGATAATTTTCAACAGACAAACAGTAGATTTTTAATGGCTTTATATTAAGATATTCAGTATTTCATTTCAGATCTGGGTAGTGCAGGTATTATATATTTTTTTTTTTTTTCAAATATATGTACATTAAAAGTAAAGTATTTTCATGCTTCAGAGCACCTTCTGAAGTGTCTACTTCTGAATGGTGCACTTTATCCCTAAACAGTCCACATCTACCTGTCTCCAAATCTTTCACTTAAAATTTTCAGGAAAAAAAAAAAAAAAAAGGAAATAAAAGAAAATAATGCTGTGAAAAGCACAGAAACAACAATTATGTTTTAGAGAAGAAAACCAGAAATGAATACACTTACTAATTTTTCTGCCTACATTTCATTTTAGCTTGACCAATATGAAAAATCAATCTTGGCAGAAACACCCAAGGTCAAAGGTTTTCCACTTTAAAGGCAGACATTACGTGACTGAAAAATGCATTCCATCTTTTTATTTTAATGCTACCTCTGCTTTCCTTAAGCTAAATGAATAATATGTAAGTGAAAATAAGTTTTAGAGACTAATTCTGTCTCAAAGAGGACATCATTTTAACTCTTAATGAAATAGTTCATCATTTCTTCCT